>JADLZL010007899.1:0-82229 GCA_015844335.1 Chrysopogon serrulatus
TCTGGCTGACCTCATATTGTAAATGCATTCGTGAATAACATGTAGCACTGACCGTGTCTGGTGATGTGGTTGTTTGTGTGCTCCAAACATTAAATTGGGTAATGTGATTTTGTCAACTTTGCATCCAATGTTGAATTACTAAGAGCTGTTCATAAGTTATTGTCAAGTGGTGCCATTTGAAGTATACATACATATATTTTCAGTTTAGTCCAGTACTCTGCATTTGTGCAACTCAATGAACGGGCACACTAACCCATCGTATGTGTATTTGATTTACCTTTCCCCCCTGCAGTGAAGTCCTTCCCGAGGGATGACCCAAAGAAGCCGTGTCACCTCACTGCCTTCGTTGGCTACAAGGCTGGAATGACACACATTGTGCGTGAAGTCGAGAAGCCGGGCTCCAGTAAGTTCAATCATTGTCATCATTTTTCTATTGAGGATACAATTACTGTTGCTTTTGTAGCTAATATAAATAGCCAACGACATGACTAAGTAGTGCTATTGGTTGTGCATGAGAGTAATAACACTGTTGATTGTGTGCAGAGCTCCACAAGAAGGAAACTTGTGAGGCTGTGACTATCATTGAGACCCCTCCCCTTGTCATTGTTGGACTTGTGGCATATGTGAAGACCCCCCGTGGCCTGCGAACCCTCAACTCTGTCTGGGCCCAGCACCTTAGCGAAGAAGTGAAGAGGAGGTTTCTACAAGAACTGGTGCAAGAGCAAGAAGAAGGCCTTCACCAAGTATGCTCTCAAATATGACAGCGGCGCAGGCAAGAAAGAAATCCAGGTGCAGCTTGAGAAGATGAAGAAGTACGCTTCAGTTATCCGTGTTATCGCCCACACTCAGGTGAGGTTTGAATTTACTTGTCATTGTAGCTCTGTCGTTTAGTTTCAATTGTGCACTGCTCACACTTTCTATGCTTTACTATGATTTTTCAGATTAGAAAGATGAAGGGTTTGAAGCAGAAGAAGGCTCACCTTATGGAGATCCAGGTGAACGGTGGCACTATAGCAGACAAGGTGGACTACGGTTACAAATTCTTTGAGAAGGAAGTCCCTGTTGATGCTGTGTTCCAGAAGGATGAGATGATTGACATAATTGGAGTCACCAAGGGTAAGGGTTATGAAGGTGTGGTCACCCGTTGGGGTGTTACCCGGCTTCCCATAAAGACCCACAGGGGTCTCCCGCAAGGTTGCCTGTATCGGTGCCTGGCATCCTGCTAGGTATCGTACACAGTTGCTGCTCGTGCTGGTCAGAATGGATACCATCACCGTACTGAGATGAACAAGAAGGTTTACAAGATCGGTAAGGCTGGACAGGAAAGCCATGATGCCTCAACTGAGTTTGACAGGTATTCTTGTTTGTTGATTCATTGCTGTTATACATCATTCACAAACTTACAGTTACAAGCATTCTGTACTGATTACTGAATGCTTATTGTTTATAGGACTGAGAAGGACATCACTCCCATGGGTGGCTTCCCCCACTATGGTATCGTCAAAGGCGACTACCTGATGATCAAGGGTTGCTGCGTTGGCCCCAAGAAGAGGGTGGTGACTCTCCGTCAGTCCCTGCTGAAGCAGACCTCTCGGCTGGCGCTGGAGGAGATCAAGCTCAAGTTCATCGACACCTCATCCAAGTTTGGGCATGGGCGCTTCCAGACCACAGACGAAAAGCAGAGGTTCTTCGGCAGGCTCAAGGCCTGAGCTGCAGCTGGTGTCAACTGTCAAGGGAAATGGAATTGTATTACCAGATAGTATTTTGTTTTTCTTCAGTTTTGTTGGAGATATCAGAAGAACATATGCGTTTTTCTAGTTTGAGCTGCTTCCTTTGCGGACGATTAATATTATTACAAAATCTGAACTTGAGAGCCTTTGTGATGGTAGTCATGCGTGACAGTTTCAATATAATATGCTGCTCAGCTTGCTAGCTACGTGACGGTACCTGAACTATAATTTGCCAATTTTGATGGAATCTCATCTTCTGCCGGCTCTGAATATGCGCTTACTAAATTCTGTTGCTGCTTTTTTACTGTAATCTTTGTCACTACCTATTTCTGTAGCGAATTAACACTGTAACTGTTCTGAGTTTTTAAAATAAAATATCTAGGCGACTAAAGGGAATGTACTATTTCTATCTTCAGCAAAACAACGCTGTAATTGTTCTGAATTTTCAAAATATATATCTAGGTGACTAAGGGAAAGTACCATTTCTATCTGAAGCAAATCAGCACTAAAACATAGGCAAAATGATAATATTTACTAGATTAAAAACAAACATAAGGATTATAAGCAGGTTTTGTTACATACGTGTTTCTGAGATGAGTGGTTTTGTTTAATATCAAAACTAATTTGAATTTGTTCCGAAGAAGGTCTTTGAAATAAAAGAAAATCTCTCTTTTTCTCTCTCTCCCTCAGTTGCCTCTCTTTCGGCCCAGTGACCACTCCGGCGTGCTCTCCCTCATTCTCTGCAGGCCCATAGGTCAGTTGGCCCATTTTGCCCCGCTCTCCCTCGCACAGCCCAGCTGGGCAAGACAGCCCAAGTGGAGGCCGCGCCTTTCCCCTTCGTTGTTCTCTGCGTTTCGGGCCCGCTTCTTCTCTCCCTGACCGATGGGCCCCACGAGTCAGTAAAATGGCCATCGTCTTCCTCGCGAGGGAAACTACCGTAGCGATTTCCTTCTTCGGCCGATTCCCAATCGAGGATGAAATCTCCCCTTTCCGTTCTTCAGCACACCGCCTGGGGCTATAAAAGCCGATCCGCTGATCTCCGCCGCCTACTTTGAGCCATTTTGCAGCCGCTGGCCACTGCCTTGCCCTATCGCCGTGATCCCCGTCTCTTTCTTTCTCTCTATTACCGCCGCCAGCTCGCTATCCAAGCCTCCATCCACCAATGGCGCCGTGCCCCTATTCTGCCACTAGCATTTTACTGCTCTAGGGCGATGATCCGTCCACCTATGACATACCCAGCAGGCCCCAGATCGATTTGTCATTGACCACGCTTGCGCGGTGGAACGTTGCGGGGCGCAAGAAATGCACAGGGACACCGGCTCTGGCGATCGGACGCCGGGCACCCCGAGCCCGACGCACGGTGGCCGTCTCATGCACCGGAAGCGCTTCAACGAGGTGATATGTTCTACCTCTATCCATACAGAAATGCCTCTGTTCCTGGCTGTAGAGGTGGACTCATCGCAATCTCTGCACATCCTTGTGATTGTTTAGGTGCCCTGTGATGTGAACACAACTAATGGTGCCAACCTGCTCTTGAACGATCAGAACAAGTACAGGTCGATGCTAGTTCGTACCTACTCCACAGTGTGGATGATGGCCGGAGTCGTGTTCTTGATATATATGGGGCATCTCTACATCTGGGCCATGGTGGTGGTCATCCAAATCTTCATGGCCAAGGAGCTCTTCAACCTGCTCCGGAAGGCCAATGAGGACCGGCAGCTCCCAGGGTTCAGGATGCTCAACTGGTGAGGTGGTGGTAGGATATATGGCTGATTGATGCATTGGATGGCTTGGTGCTTACATTTTAATCTGTGATGTGACAGGCATTTTTTCTTTACTGCGATGTTGTTTACCTATGGCCGCTTCCTTAGCCGCCAGCTTGTTAACACGGTGACTTCAGATAAGTTGTTGTACAAGCTAGTGAGCAGGCTCATCAAGTACCAGATGTTTATTTGCTACTTTCTGTACATAGCAGGTAAGTGTGACCATTTTATTTTTTTTTCCTCCGAACAATGGCCATGAAAAAGTATTAGTTCTTGGTTTGATAGACAGGCATTGGACCCAGATGTTCTTAGAACTATAGGCCAGAGTAGTGCCATCACATCTCAAACAGGACTTTGATTAGCGACTTTTCTAGAGTAATGAGGAACAATTATTACCTCATTCTCCAGTTTAGGATGTTTGTTCTAGTTGATTTTGCAATGCAGTATGTTCCTCTATGTTGGTTACATTAAGTTTTCATCCTTAAACACCTCAGCTTTTATAGCACCTAAATTCTTAAGCTGTTTACAAATAAATTAGGCAAATTCATTCTCATAAATTTTGAAAATTTCTTCCTTGTTGCCACCATATTAATAGGCAACATATTAATTTATTTATTATCCAGGTTTTGTTTGGTTTATTATCACACTAAAGAAAAAGGCATACAAGTACCAGTTCAGTCAATATGCATGGACTCACATGATCCTTCTCATGGTATTTGCCCAGTCATCTTTCACGGTGGCAAACATTTTCGATGGAATATTCTGGTAAGTTTACAGCATGCTTTAATACTTTGATCTGATAGTATAATATGGATACCAGTGCTATACTTGAATGATATAGATATGAATACCAGCTTAAGAGCCTGAAATGTTGTTTACATCCTAAAATCATGAATACACAAAGTTTTGGACAAACAAAACAAAGTATGCCATGTATAGAATCATGAATACACAAAGTTTTGGGACAAAAAAAACAATGTATGGCATGTATTCATGACCGGAGTGAATACTAATTCTATTTCATGCTTGTGCCAGTAATTTTGCTTATAAGATTTTGTTGATGCCTTAAACTTATCTTGTGTAAAGAAGAGGGGAAAACATTTTGTCTGCTTTTGTACTGATCTGTTTTTAAGACTCTTCATACCTATTGGATTTTTCTTACTCCATTTATCTTCATTTAGTCTTGCATAGCATGTTAAGATTGTACACTTGCCAAACTACATAATTGTTATTGATAAAGCTTGGATGGCTAAACTATGCCAGGATTTGGGTGGAGGTGGGTGTACATTTCTCTGGGGGTTGTTACTATTTGTTTGTTTGAAATCTGATTCAACTCTTGCATTCAACTGGTCCCTATGAGTTGTAAGGCTGACATAAAGATGATGCTTTTGTAGGTTTCTCCTCCTGGTTCGTTAATTGCTATCAATGATATTGCTGCATATTTTTTTGGATTCTTCTTTGGGAAAACACCTCTGATCAAGCTCTCCAAAGAAAACTTGGGAAGGCTTTATTGGTGCATCAGTGACAACACTGCTTTCTGCATTTGTGGTCAGTAAATACTTAGTCTTCTAAAATTATCTTTGTTTGCCACTGCTAACCAAGGACCATGTAACTAAAATAGGTGGTGCATAAATATCTTTGTTGAATGGGTTTTTTTGAATGCCTTCTTCCTACAAATGTTGGAGATGCCTACTTATCTGCATTATGAACACTATCAATTGTAAAATTTTCAATATTTGCATATCATGTATTAACGGTTTATTTTGTACAACCGATGGGCTAGAAAATGGTGAGGGATTGTTTGGTCGGTGCCCCAGCCTCTACACTGCAATTGGGCATACTTTCTATGAAATTAGTCAGAAAAAATGTACACTTGAGGGTGAACATAAATTTCCCAACCTTGTGTCTTTGGAAAGCAATTGATCATCTGATAATTCCATTGTAGTGTGTATTTTTAAGACTGATATGACTCGTGAGTGAGATTGTGTATTTAAATGTCTTATTTTTTGCATTGGCTAATACTTTCTAAATAACTAGATCTAGCATGATTAATTGAGTTTTCTTATTTTGGCAGTTTGCTAATTTTATGGGCCATTTCCAGTGGTTGACATGCCCAAGAAAGGTATAGTTCCTCTTGGATGAATTTTTTCATGTACCATTGCAAACTTGCTCAATCCCTCATTTCCTATTGGCTCTGTCATTTATAAATGGGGCCTAGGTCTATATTATAGACATACCAATTCTAATTAAGGTATTGAACATTTGAGCAATTGTAACAGTGCCAACTACTGCCTTTGTCATTGAACAACACCCATTTAAATGTGTTTTAGTTACATTTCTACTGAGGTTACCTTAATTCGTTACTCTGTCTATAGGATTTATCAACTGGATGGCTTCATTGTGACCCAGGTCCCATGTTTACACCAGAAATTTACAATCTACCAGGATGGATGCCAGAATGGGTGAGCAAGCAACTCGATCCTAACTTAAAAAGTCTCAACTGAAAATGGTTAACATTCCATCTGTTCTAGTTGTTGCTTCAATTAACTTATTTGTAATGTACAGTTACCATGGCGAGAAATTGCAATCATGCCTGTTCAATGGCATGCCTTAGCTCTTGGCTTGTTTGCTTCAATAATTGCACCCTTTGGTGGCTTTTTTGCAAGTGGCTTCAAGAGGGCATTCAAATTTAAGGTGCTTATTTTGTTTGGAATTATCTGTTGGAAATCCATATCATCATCAAAAACTCATCATGTTTATACACTCAGGATTTTGGGGACAGCATACCTGGTCATGGCGGATTCACAGATAGGATGGACTGCCAAGTATGTACTTTTAACTTGATTTGTTTCCAAAAGGTTACACATTTATTAGTGGATTTTGAGTGGGTTGAATCTCTGAATATACATTCTAGTTCGCTTCTAGTGTATTTTCTGTAACATATTTATTGTCAACTGGTGATTAAAAAGAATGTGTCTTTATTCATAATCATAAATAGATTTTTTATTGCGGAATCAGGCTTTGCTGCCAATTCTAGACCCTAGGAAAAGTGTCTAGTTAGGCCCGTTCTCTCTGCGTCCAGTTCAGACTTCAACTATGTTTTTCTTTTTTAAAAAATATGTATGCTTTGCAATGTGAAATCTGGTTGGTCACAATAGTGGGTTTTTTTTTCCCTGAGAAGCTCCAAAATATGTGTTGCAGATGGTCATGGCTGTCTTCACGTACATCTATTACCAATCATTTGTGATGGTACAAGACTTATCTGTTGAGACAATCCTAGAGCAGGTAATCTGGGTTTTGCCATACACGTGCTAAATTTAGTTCCTTTGCTCCATAAACATAACTATCTGCTAAACCCTTCAATGCAGATACTACGTAATCTCACCTTTGCGGAGCAGCATGAGCTATATGAACAGCTAGGGAAGTTACTTGTGAGAGCGAACTGATGCTAACGGGGACCCTGTAAGCGCCAAATCCAATAGAATAATTTGCAGTGCTTTTCAGGCCTTGCTTTTGTTAATCTTCTTGTATAGCCCTAACACCCCTAAAAACGAAGCAAAGAACCACAACACTGTCAGGGATCGCATCGTTGTATGATGTTTTGGAGTCTACAGCTCCCATGTTTTTTCTGAGGTTTGTGTCACCTTTTACATTTGCTTTTGGTGTTATGCTTATTGTCGCATCAAAACTAGCTAAATCTGTTTTGCCAGATTTGTTGATTGTAGTTTCAGCACTAGATCTGCCTTGCCAATTTCTGGGATAGACTTTTTCTTAACCTGATATTTCAGTTGCCTCTGATAGTTCAGTACTCCCTTCATACCTATAAAATTTGACGTTTTAGACAAGGACACAGTCTCCAACATCTAACTTTATATATTTTTATTAAAATATATAAGAAAAACTAAAAATAAATTACTTTTTTTATAAAAGTAGGTTTCAAGGTGAATCTATACATATAAGTTTCACCTTATCAAACTAAATATTTTAAAAGCTATTTATAGTTTATGTTTCTAATGTTTAACTCAAACCTTGTCCAAAATATCAAGTTTTATAGGTTTTAAGGAGTAATGTTTAATATGTTTTTTTATTTTTTACGTGTCAAGATAAGTCCATCCAAAAGTGCCATGACACGTGGTCTGATCGTTTCTTGAACTTTTTAGACTTCCCTGGCTTTGCCGCCTTGGATTTCTCTTAGCTTTCCTTGTTGAACTTACATGCAGTAGTATTTTCAGTCGAAAGGTACTTTTTTTCTTAAGTTTTGACACATGGTGGCAGGAGATTAAGTTCCTACCGCTTATGGATGTGGACATTTTTCTAATTTCAACACCATCCACCATGTGCCAGATTTGTCCAGCTGGTCGAGCCTCTAAACACCAGGTTCAAACCCTACGTATGCTTTAACGAGATGCATTTGTGTCGCCTTATGTAGACTCCGGCTGTGTCTGAACGTTTTGATGCGATGTTTCGAGTATTATATGTGCGTCTGGGTCTGCTGGCACATCAAGCTGGCCGGAGTCAGCTCGTCAAGTCAAGAACGGTTTCAAAAAACAATTAAGAAAAAGTTAATGTTCTCCGGTGATCTCATCCTCCGTGACTTGCAAGCATTTTGGGTTGAGAACTTGAGAATTGCATTTTGGGTAGGTCAAATCCTTGTACTATGTATACATGTGACACAGAATAATCAGGGTGTGAACTATCAAAACCCCTGCCGGGACCATATATATATAATCTTTTGTCAAGGCTCGGGGATGTCCAATCGTCTCCTGCATCTCGTAAACATCCTCGCCAAAAATTATTCGTCAGGCCAGGAACGGTGCCAATGATTATTGATTTATTACTGACGCCAGGTCTGAATTTTCATGCCTGCTTCGTCACGGCAACCGCGGAAGTAGCCATCGTATCGTGGCCATATAGCGACTTATAATCCTGTCCGGTCGATCTCAATGTATACTTCCTTGTCCCAAAATAATCTTGTTTATTGAGAAATTATTATTTTTAAATTTAACCAAATATACCTACACATTAATTACGAATATTAAAGATGTTTAACAAATATAATTACATTGATGTGGAATATTATTGATTTAAAAAATAAAAATTAGTACTGTTTTCCATATAACTAGTCAAATTTTAAAAAGTGTGACTCTCTCTATAACAAAATAATGTATTATTTATTATAAATAATCTAAAAAAAAGTTTAGATTCATATAAAAAATGACATATTGTTTAGGATATACTTCCTCTGTCCTCAAAAGAATATCGTTTTTTACCTTCAAACATCATGTTTGCTATTCGTCTCATTCAAAAAATTTTATCTACAACTTAGAACTTCAATTATCTATAGAAGGTTAATCGTTAGTCCCGGTTAGAATTACCAACCAGGACTAAAGTTCCTCGGGCAACGACCAGAGGCACAACTTTTGCATGAGGGGACCTTTAGTCCCAATTGGTGACACCAACTAGGACTAAAAATACCCTTTAGTTCTGGTTTGTGTTTTTAGTCCTGGTTTGTTTTACCAACACGGAATAAATATCCTTCAATTTTTATTCCTTGTTGATGTTACAAATCCGAACTAAAGGTCTCCTATCCACAATGAAAGGTCCTCCATAGGTTAATTTAAAAGGAGAACGTCTAGGACTTTATTAGATGTGATGTGTATGGCTTGGTAAGAAAGCTACGCGTGAGGCGATGAGTTTGGGCGCGAGGCAAAGGTGTTTGGGTTTGAATCTCACGTATAGCGAGAGCGGTCTCTTGAGACTTAAATTATTTCACTTGTGTTCTAGTGACGTACGCATGCCTAATTGTCGCCGGTTGCCACGTATACACTCGATCGAGGCTGTTATTTTTCTTGTGATGGGATACTATACAGTATAGTAGTCCTGTTGATTCGGTGGCACAATTATAATCTTGAAACAAGAGTATATATGCACAGTCCAATGACACAGCAAGATTAGTTGAAGAATGCGCGCGCATGCATGCATGGTTGATTGCGATGGGTGCATTATTGCCCAATGCGAGCAGGATAAGCATAAGGTAAGCTCACTCGCGAGTACGTGAGGAGGTCGATCAGTCCCCATCCGCGACCGGACTGTCTGCGCTCAAAACAGGCGCCCGGTGCGCGGCCACGTACGGGTCACAACACGCAAACATACAGGTACAGTGTCACCACCACACCGTCATGGTGGGGGAATCCGGGGCCGTGCGAACGGCACTACTTGCCGCCGAGTAGGCATGCCGACGCCGACGCCGATCGACATCCTTGCACGCGCGCGCATACGACGACGACGACGACGACCGTGCAGGTTTCCTGCGTGCGGACACGGGAGCCAAATCGACGACGATGTGCGTCCACCGCGCGCTGAAATTTGGCGTACCTAGTAGGCGCCGCGGTACGTACGTGCAGCTTGCTGTTACGTTACGCACGCAAGTGAGGAGAGGCCGACACGGAACGCGCGCCCACGGCGCGCGGCGGCGTATACACGGCGGGTGTGGGCAACGATCGAACGACGACGTCGTGGAATTTGTAACGGCGCATGCACCCCGCACGCACGAAATATTAGTCGAAATCGTTTAGGCTGACGACGCGCCAAGGGATCAGATCAGACACCACCGGATATAGAGTTGACCAGCCTTCTTTTTTTTGGTTCAGTGTTGACGATGACAAGAATCAAATTAAAACAAACTAACTGTCCCAAGTTAATTTGTACACTTGCAAACTCGAAGCGGGGAAAAGAGATTCAGCCTGTTCTATGTACCCTAGCAAGCTACATCGTTCGTTCGTCTCTATGCATGAGCATGACACATCTATGTAAATAAAGGAGAGCGTGGATCGATCATTATATTGACGCCTTGTCACCTTTGCACTTACGTACGTACGTCACCAAGCAAGTGCCGCCGCCGTCGTTTGTTACCGCCTGCACGGGGGCCGGTGGCTGTCGGCGGCGACGGCGCGGCGGAACTCGTCGGCGGCGCAGGGGATCCGCAGCACGCCCGTCTGGCCGTACCCGAACTCCCGCGCCGCCATGTCCAACAGCGCCCGCACGCAGGGCTGCCCCAGCGCGCGCACGTCCACCACCACCCGCTCCTCCGCCGCCCCTCGTCCCCGCCGCCGACCAGCAGCACCGCCACGCAGCCCCGCGCGGCACGCACCCCCGCCGCCGCGCCCGCGCCCTTGCAGCTGCCGCCATCGTCCAGGTCCTGCGGCTGGATCAGCTGCTCCCGCACCTCTTCCCCTCTGCATCTGCTGGAGCTCTGCTTGCGCCTCCAGTTCATGCCGGCCGCCTGCTGCTCGCTGACCGTAGAGATGACGAGTGTCTCGGCCGGCTGCCCTCCTCGCTGATCGTCCGCAGCTCGTCGCCGGCAGCAGATAGCCTGTGTGCAAGTGTGTGTGATTTGCTTCAAGGCTTGGGGCGTGTGTGTGTATATATAGCGGGGGCATGTAGTGGTCAACGTGTGATGGGGACATGGCGCTCGTGTCCAACAATCCTTGACCCGTGTTTCGTTTCATTGGGTTGACCCAGAACAGAACAAAAACGAAAGAAAGCAGGTCTCTGACCGGCGCCCGGCCGGTCGGGTCCGGCCGAACCTAGCTGCCAGTTGCCACGCACCCAAGCTTTTTTTTTATACGGTTCGTTTAGATGTGTGGGAATGGATTTCGGTTATCATGTGTAACTAGATTCTCTTTAGTTAAACAAGCAAATAAGTTTGTGCATTTCAAGAGGATACATGATGCAATATCCGGTTACTTTTGGTCTGGACATTGGGTCTTACTTTTTGTATTTTAATTGAACTTCTTTATTTGACTTGAATCTCAATCTATTCCCACCTGTATGTTATTTTTTTTTAAAAAAAAAGTTCCTATATGCTCTTCTCAATCTCCGTTACTATTAATATACATGTTTGGCCGCCTTTGTGCTGGCCTTTATACGATTAGTACCCTGTTTATATGCCCAGGTGTGGGAGTATACACGTGGTGTTACTAACTATATTGCACTCCAGTAATATAAAAAACAACTAAGTAGTAAATAAATAAAAGTGTCATAAAAAGAGATACTTTTACGAGAGGGCTAGCACTACCAACCGACCGGTTTTGCTGAGTAGAACCGGTCGAAAAGAGACATTACAATTACAATACAATACCCTGGTCCGAGAGGGTCAGCCAGGCAGAAAAGGTTGACGTGGGTCAAGCAACTCCACGCCAGGCAGCCACCCAGATGTTGCCATTGCTCACTTGCCGTGTACGTGATTCGAATTCAAAATTTCAAACACTTGCCGTTTTTATATTTCAGAAACCGCTGGTTGCGACCCGGTCCAGATTTATCGCAGCCTATCAGCTGAGAGCATCCCTGAGAGTGTGTGCTGTGTGAGAGAGATCGAAGCACGACATCGTGATACAGTCAGTGAAACGCAGTTTGCTTTACTGATGGATGTTCACACGGTAACACAAGGGAATCAAATTGAACCTGAATGAAGGGCTTGTTCAGTTCGTAAAAAACTTGCATTCGAACTCCTGTAGCACTTTCGTTTGTATTTGGTAAATATTGTCCAATCGTGCACCAACTAGGCTCAAAAGATTCATCTCATGATTTACAACTAAACTGTGTAATTAGTTATTTTTTTACTTATATTTAGTGCTCCATACATATGGGTAGAAATTGATGTGATGGAGAGAGAGTGAAAAAACTTACAACTTTCATTCCAACTGAACAAGGGCGAAGAAGTAAAATAAAGCCCCCTTTTTTGGCCAAGACGACTGCAGCTAGTTCTGCAAACGTGCATCATCGTCGCCCCATCGGCAATCCAGTCAGACTCAGGCTAGACGGCGCGTGTTTAGTTTGATTGAAGCACTAGGCGATCGAGTCAAGGTGAAAGCAGAAACCTTCAGTGAGAAGGAACTGCATGCAGGTTCCGTTCTCTCTCTCAATTCTCATCAGCGAGCGAGCAGCCCAATCGCGTGTGCAGCTCTCTATCTACTCGATCCGACCTGCAGGGAACCAAATTCGCACGTCTTTTCTGAATGCTGGCGATGACCGGATTCACGTTCACTCCGCGTTCATTTCCACATGTTAAATTATCCAGAAAAGTTTCACGGCGATGCCCAGATCTTGAGTGTCAGGCCTCTCCGAATTCCACATTGGTTCTTGTATGCTTTCCTCTTACTCTAATAGTTAATATAAGAGTTAAATGCACCAAAGGTCCATTAACTTATGAGGAAGTTTCAATTAGGTTCATCAATTTAAAAGTTGTTTTTTAGATCCATTAATTTATAAAGAGTTTCAGTTAGATCCATCAACTTATAAAATAGTTTTTTAGGTTCATTAACTTTGTATACTGTATCACTTAAGTCCATATCTCTCCACGTGAGCTTTCTCGCACTAACGTAGGCTGGCTGACTTGTCCATCTAAAATAGTTGTTGACCTTTATTTTGTTTTGACCTTTATTTCATCAAACACCTATTGGCCACTCGGCAGGCACAACCTCCATAGATACGGGCGCGAGAACAAGCCGTTATCATAGCCAAATGGGCGCGCAGGCACTCGAGCAGGAGCAGGCCTACTGTGGCCACGCAGGCGAACGCCGTTTGCCACCACGACCCCAACGACGCGCGAACCGGGCGCCCACGGCCATGCGGGCACGCGAACAGGGCACCGCTGTTGCCACGCGAGCCATCCTATGCATATAGGTGGGCGGGGGTGTTCCTTGGTGCTCGTGTTTGTCGTGAACATCGAGTAAAGGACGGCGTGTGAACGCCCACCAGCCCTCGTGCCCGTAGCGGCCTGATCGCGCGCCCATGTGGACTTGGCGGTGGTAGTGCTCATCGGCATGCCCTTGTGGTTATGGCGTGGGGGCGCCGCTGGCGCAGCCGAGGCGAGGCAGCCTGCTCGCGCTTCCTCGGCTGGCATGGCAGCGCTTCGCCCTACGACCACGTGTCCGCGGTGGCTTGCTTATGCTCCCGCATCGGTGGAGGCGGCGCTTACTCGCTCACTTACAACGTGTTTAACGAAATGAAGGGTCAATAGTTGCTTCAGATGAATAAATTATTAGCAGGTCATATCAGCACAACAAGTCCACGTGGAGGGATATGGACCTATATGATACGCCATATAAAGTTTATGAACCTAAAAAGTCACTTTCAAAGTTGATAGACCTAACTGAAACCAGCTTACAAGTTGATGGACCCAAAAAGTCACTTTCTAAGTTGATGGATCTAACTGAAACCTACTCACAAGTTAATGGACCTCTAGTGCATTTAACTTTTAATAATATAATAATACAAGGCAGTGACAGATCTTCATCGGAGGAGAACAAAAGGAACTCTTTGAATTCCTACGACGAGAGAGCAAAAGTCTAGTGTGATCTGCCGTGCTGGAGGCCGAAACTGTCAAGATTTATTCAGGCTTTTGATGATGACTCCTCGAAAATCTGGACTGCCAATGCCAAGGCATTCCAAACCCCGATGTCAGCCGCCGTGGATTCCATGTTTGATCAACGAGGTCATTCCTCTTTCTTCCACATGCAGCCTGCGGGGCTAAGGAAAATCTCCTTCCTGTTTGGTTTCAGTTTTCCAGAGCCGCAGCAGGTCTCAAGGTTTTCACCGTGGGGAAAAGGTGCGGCCGATTGCCAGGCAACATCTTTCAGGAAGCGTCGTCATCTCATCTGGACCGTGAAATAAAACCGACCAAAACCAGGGAGAATCTTCCGGTCCAGGTGACAGCCCCGGTCATCATTGAAAGGAGGACAAGAGAGGAGAGAGCAGGCAATCAGGAGAGGGGAAAAAAGTGAAAGAGAACGACAGCCAGTCTCGATCAGCAGCTAGCCAGGTGAGACCACTAGTACTAGCTGATGCTGCTGCGCTCCAGCCGGCTGAGACTGAGTGTTGCGTGGGGATCTCCCTATCAGGTATCATCCGTGTTTCAAGTCCTCCTTGGCAAGTGCAGGCCGGGATAATTGACATTGACTTTGAGCGCGTGCGGACCATCCAAATCCATCCAGCTCAAAGGGTTGACAACGGCCGGCCGGCAACGGAGATTGGTTGGAACTTGCAAGGCAATGACCAAGCAAGCAGCAAGCAGCAAGAGGCGAGGCTGTGTCTGTGGTAAGACTGCTTTGGGATTTGGGAACGATCTGACATCCGAGAGCTTTTGTCTGCTCAGCTCAGCTCAGGGCTCAAATGAATCTGCCCCGGTTTGTGGCTCCACACCGGAACTGGAAGATGGTCGCCGTCTCGATCTTTTGTTTTCCAACGCACGCACACACGCACGCACGCGTGAAAGTGGGGAGAGTGTGATGTCGCTTGAGAGACAGAGTGTGCAACTCTCATGTCAAGACGCTCGATGAAAAAATGGCAGCCATAGCCATACTATGGCGTCCAAGCATCAGAAATAGAGGTATGGGTGGGTCTGATGCGACGTTTTGTTGTTGATAATAAAAGGCGAAATAGCCAATTTGACCCCTAAACTATCATGTAAGGCTCAATTTGGCTCTTGAACTATCAAAACGTCCACTTTGGCCCTCGATCTTTTGATTTCAGCTCAATCTCATCTATTCACCATGATTGCTTACCACGTGGACAGAGGGCATGCCAAAAAAGTCAAATTTGCCCCTCTATTTTTTTTACCTTGTGGCCCCTCACGGCGTTTGCCTTATTTCCGTTTCTCTCCGTCCCCATCCTATCGATCTCCGTCCCCATCCACTCGTGGAGGCCAGGGCGGCCATGGAGGCGCAGCTATGGGGCGAACCCTGGAGGCGCGCCGGTGGGGCGGCCGTGGAGCCGTGTCCATGAACAGAGAGAAACGCCGTGAGCGGCCAATAGGAAAAGAAACTAAGGAGGGGCAGAACCGTCTTTTTGCGTGTTTATCTGTCAATGTGTCCAGCAAAATAGGCACATGGATGACATTGAGTCGAAAATCATAAGATCAGGGGCCAAAGTGGCCGTTTTGATAGTTCAGGGGCCAATTTGAACCTTTGGCAATATTGAGGGACCAAAACGGCTATTTCACCGTAATAAAATGTTGTTTGGGCTTTCAGCTGCTTACGAAACCACTGTCTCGGAATGGGCCAGCTATAGCCCATACATGGGGATGCCATATGGGCCACAAAGTCCTCTGGTTACGGCCCATAGCCTATCAGTGGGAGGGATGCCCATATGGGCCACGAAGAAGTCCTCTGGTTACGCCTCCGGTCCGTTGATCTGGGCCGAGCTTTCCTTTCGCTCGAACTTGGGCTGTCCAGGGCAGGCCATGCTATTATTATTTTGAGCTCTGCTCTGCTGTCTCAACGCATTTCATTGTTAGTTCGTGCCAGGCGGGTGGAGTGGAAATGACACCAAACAAACAACACACTGCACGTGCCGTAGTACTCATACTTGCTCCGTACTTTTTCCAACAAAGGGAAGGGATTAGCATAGCGCACCAGCCAAACCACACCTCCCTTTCGGTTTCTTTATTATACCTCCAATTCATTAATCATTATCATTATTACTACTACTGTTGAACAAAGAAAACTAGTAGAAAAGCTTTCGAGGGTAGCAGCAAGTAGCAGTAGTACAGTCACACCACTTCAGGAAGGAAGGAAGCGCTGCTGGGTGCCGCTGAAAAGAGAGAGGCCATGTGATGTGACGCAGACGCACGCGAATTGGGAAAAGCGATGCCGGCCCGCTGTCCCTGTTGTCGCAACCCTTGCCGTACTCGCGGCCGGTGGGCGGTGGGAGAGGTGTACGGCAGTACGGCACGCACGCACGGCGTCCTTGGCCAAGTCGCCGCCAACCGAGCCGAACCCGCTAGTGGCCACTCCCCCTTTTCCAGCTCTCCCTCCCGGTCCCGGCCGGCGGCCGCCGGCCCAGCGCTGCGTGCGCGCGGGCGGGCGGTTGCTGCTCGTGCTCCTGCGGTCCTGCCGCCCCTCCAGCTGGTCCCATCCCATCCCCGCCGCCGCCGGGCCACACAGGCACAGCCTTTGCATGCGTTCCCGTACGGACGGGGACGCCCGTCTCGTCTTGCCGGCGTACGGAATCAGGATTAGGCGAGGCTCGTTTTGTGTTTCCCGTACGGCCGGGGTCGCCCTTCAATTCTCCTCATCTGGTCGACATGTACGGAGATTGGATTAGGTGCTGCTTGTTCGGTGCGTACGGCGTGACTCGTTTGGTTTGGCGTACGGAATTGGCTTGTCTCTCTCTCGTGCCATGACCTGTTATTGTTATTATTTTTAAATAAACACACCCTCTTTGTCCGGATTTGATCTGTTTGGTTCGTCGGTCTCTGCCGTGCATGATACTGCTACACTATATAAGACTGACGATTAGTCTTGGTTGGTTGTCAAAAGGTGCTCTGAAATCTTCTATTATTAAAATAAAATATAAGAAAAGAAAAAGGTGACCTGAAATGAAATAATCCTTGCTAGTTGGGCCAGGGCAACTTGCAATTGCATCGTGGATCGGAGGAGACACTAGCACGGCATAGTGGGCGTCATGTCGCTTTGTTCGTTTTCTGCTGCCTGTTGGTGGTGAGTGGCCTCATGCATCTATGGCACCGGCTATGAATGCATGGTGGGTGCAACTACAATACTGGTAGTAGTAGCCTTCTGTCATCTCTGTGTTAAGACGGTCGGTCCGTTCCAAGAAATCCGTTTCCAAGCAGAACGGCTTAGCTAGCTACAGTAGCTAACTAGGCAAAGGTAGAGTAGATATGACGATCCACGTGCATATATCTATGGACACCGTACGTATAGTTGTTGTCAGACCAGAGTCTCTAGAGGAGGTTCCCAAATGATATATATAATAATATCCCGATGCACCTGGCTGTTGTCGACACAATGCAAGTTGCCTACCGTGCTGTCGCGCGCCCTGCGTACCTACTTTGTCGACTTGTAGTTTGTGCTCTGCTCGGTGCTGAGAATCTAGAGCAAGTTGTGTCGTTGTACACATGGTTAGTTATACGTCGGTTAATTATATTCTGGCTATTATCCTCTGTGAGGTCGGGGTGTCCACAGCGAACGCTCGTACTGAGTGTACCAAAGTTGCTTTGAGAAAGTGTATTGTGCGAGTGCCCGCTAGCTATGGTGCTTCGGGGCTGCAAACTTTTTTCTCAGAAAACAATCAACATTTGTACCAACAGTTCGAAATCAACGCCGAGTCTACTGGCGCTAGCCCTTCAAGATGGGTTCGGCCGGGTAGGTGTGTGGCGTGGACTCCACAGGCTAGTACGACGATGCCTTCACGAACGACACGCCGATCCATCGATCCCTCCGCGTTACCGTGTTACAACGGGGGCACGCAAAGGTCTTATGAATTCACACGTCGACCTCCTCTCAACTTGTATATATCCACCACCACCAGCGTGTTGTTTTGTCTATATGATGACGTGTGTGCTCGTCCATAATATCGCAAGCTACAGGTTCCATTGGTGACCCCTTGCTGTCCTAATACGGTAGACTGTACACTCTATATAGTAGTTATGTAGATAGCAGCAATCAGCCGATGAATGCTGGACCCGGTGCATTTACGCGTGTGCCAATAAATATCACTGTATGGAGAAACACTGGTGGACGAGGATTGAGGACACTGCTCCCTATCTAAATGCCGTTGAACTAGAGCTCTTCTGCCCTCTCCCTCTCATACTCCTCTCCTCTCAATTACTCTCCCTCCCCATTCATCCATCTCTCAATCACAAAAAAGATGTAATTAATTATATGATAGTAATGATGTTCACACGTTTTTATAATTACGAGGTGTATTACGCGTAGCAAACTAGATAGACAACAATCAAAATACACGGATTGTACTAGTTTAGCTAGGCTGTTCCTCATCGAGTGAATTAGGAGATATACTAGTATTGCTTATACGTCATGTGCTAAGATTGCTCATTTATTCATATATGATTGGGGCTCCCTATCCGTATTATATGCTTGAAAGGTTACAGAAGATCATATTCTAGATGTATACGTAATCTTGGGCTATAGACCAAAGATCTAGATGCCTCATTTTTTTCCCCTATCTAGAATCGAGATTCTCCTGTTACTGTCTAAAATCCAGAACAACGACCCAAAACAAAACTCGAACCGTACGAACATTTTGAACCAAATCAAATCAGTTGCCTTTCCCACATGAACTCCGTCGAAAAAGAGATTCCACGCGCCAACAAAATTCGTCCCCTCGGCCTCCGCGAACAGGGACATCATCGCTTGACGCAGCACGAGACGTCGCGCCATGTCGGCAACGGCGACGCTTTCCACGCCCCCCATGTCTGTACTTGCAGCGACCTCCTCCACCGCATTCACTCCACTCTTTTTTTTTTTTTAATTCGCATTCACTCCACTCACTCACCCTCGCGGCCCGCCCTAGCTCCTTTCCGCGCTGCTGCACGCCTGCTCTGTACTGCACGTCCAACTCTTTTTTTTTTTTTTGTTTGGTAAATAAAAAACAAGAGAGAGAGAGAGAGAGAGAGAGAGACTGCAGCTGCAGCTTCACGTCTGCATCGGCCGCACTGCAGTCTGGGCCTCTGAGGTGGAGGAGACGAGTGTGCCTGTGGCTGTGGGCACTGGGCAGCGGGCCGGCGGGGGCCGGAAAGCGACGGGTAACGTACGGCAGGGCCCCACTTGCCGTACCACCGCCCTTTCCGTGGTTACGGAACCGTACAGGGGCCGCGTACGGAAGCCCGGTCACCCGATAGCGACGGAACCGCGCGGGGGATGGGGCCCGGCTCACGTGCCGTCGCCCTCGCGCCACCATTCTGGCGACGGCAACGCCCTACCGGTTCCCCACAATTCCATGGATGTCGCCGCTGCTGTTGCTCCACCAGTCCACCGCGAGCGAACGCGCGCCATGTGAGATGCGATGCGGCATGCGACGCGTGTGCTCGTCGTGCACGCACTTGTGCGTGTGTGGGTGGGTGTGCGCCTGGCCCTGACCGGCGAGTCCACCACCCACCACATGACCCAGTCTCCGGCGAGCGGCGGATCGTTTCCGTACGTGCCGTCAGTCCATCCGTACGGTACATACGTGCCGTTGCCGCCGTCACGTCGGGGTCGCCGCCGGCCTGCTCGGAGCACCACATCTCGCGGCCGCGTGACGTGTCGGATAACCGGCGCCCCAGGCACACGACGCCACGGTGCGCGGCCCGGCGCACGCGATCCCAACTCCGATCCCACTCACTCAACACGCCCATGGCCCCCACCATCTGGCCTGGCCCATCCCACTCTCTCTCTCTCCCCGCGCGCCTCGGGTACTCGCCGTGGTCCTATTCGTACACACCCCCCTCCATCCCACCTCCACGTGGGACCACCGTCAATCCTGTCCCACCTGTCAGTATCAGCGTCCAGGACTCCGCGTGCAGCCCGCGGCTATATAGCAACGCCTGCGGAGCACACGCCCCCGCGGCCCCGCTTTCCTCCGCCCTCTGGCTAGGCTCCTCCGGCGCTGCAGCCCCGCTCCTTCTACCCCGCCTCGATCTCCACCGCCGCCGCCTGGGGTAGCTCTAGCAGCAGCGGCGACCCGCGACCTGGTCGATGACGATGAGGGGCCTCCTCCGGTGCGTGTCCACGGGGGCGTGCAGGGTGGCGCCGGGCGCCGTGGCGGAGCCGGTGCCGGCGTCGCCGGGTTCCGCCGGCGGGAAGGTGCCGGCGGGGCACGTCCCCGTGGAGGTCGGCGCGGAGGGGGGAGGAGACGCAGCGGTTCGTCGTCCCCCGCCGAGCTGCTGGGCCGCCCGCCCATCGCCGAGCTGCTCCGCCGCGCCGCGCAGGAGTACGGCTACGCGCGCCGGGGCCCGCTCCGCATCCCCTGCCCCGTCGCCGCGTTCCGCCGCCTCCTCGGCGCGCTCGCGGGACCAGCTCCGGTGGCCCCGACGGGGGCCTCACACTCGCTTACTTCACCGTGGTTGTCTGAGATGAGATCCCTAGCTAGCGTAGTGGGTTCCTTGTTTCCTTCTTACTTGAGTGAGGCGTGCGTGCGAGCGTTGTGCTGTCTGTCAGTGTTCTTGCTTCTCTAGATTCCATTTGTTTCTTCTCTTCCTTTTCTTCTTTTTTGCTTTTCTCTTTCTCCTGCCCTTTTTGTGTAATAATAGTTATGTAAATACTGTAAATTCCCATCGATGGCTGAGACGTTTATTATTCGATATATACAGTCCTTGTAGTTGTAGCGTACACACATCTTTGCCTTTTTCCCTTCATCTTTCCGTGGAAATCTTGGATTTAGCTGATCTCGTGAGTGTCAGCTAGACAGCAACTACTGGATTTCAGTCCACTACCTGAGATCACGCACAAGACTTAGCTAGACCATCGTCTTTCGTCAGCTCCAAATCTGTCCCATGCATACAAGTGGACCGACATGATGTATGTCCAGGCTCTCGTCACTCGATCTATACAAAGTATAAACGGGGTCATTTTGTACGCTTAACGAGATTTTCAGTTTTAACTTATTACCAATATTTTATCTGCCTCCTCTAATTGGGAGGAGGAAGATATTTTGAGCTACGGCTTTCAACTTGGCACACTACTTGCTGCCATGTTGCTCCCAACCACTCCCCCTGGACGAAATAAAGAGCACATACAGAATTTCTTCAAAGTTTCATTTTCTGAGCCAAAAAATACCTCAGCCTCTTTCTCCTCCTGGCTGGCTCCTGGTACGAGAGCATTCGATGCTCTCCTGCCAAGCTGAATTCGGAGAACAGGATTGCAAGTGGCTGTACTGTGTATACAAAATTCCCTAAAGCGAGGGGCACAGAATAACGAACGGGGAACATGTAGAGCCAGCGTGTGGACGTGATGAGACTGGAATGGAATCAGAGTAGTATCAGACTCATCAGGGAAAGAAACACACAGGAAGGAACACTGGGGACTAGGAAGAAACACTGGGGACTGGGCTCTCTTCGCTGCCGTTGATCAGTGATCAAACGGAGACTAGTCGCTCATGCTGCGGCAATCATATGCGTATATGGTTAGTGTTACATTGCATAGTGTCGAATCTAATCGCGGATATGAAAACACGCACATCTTTGAGCGGACACCGGACAGACAGCCATCCAAAGTGGAAGGTCTACTGATTCGGATGGATCGCAATTCACAACAGGGCACTTTGGCTTAGTTTTGTTTTGTTCTTGCCATTGCTATTTGCTAATATTTAACACAACAGCTTTCTGTTGTGTGTTGCTACTACTACTTGGTACTTTGTTCGGTTTTGGCACTTGGCAGGTGCCAGGTTTTGCAAATTTCCGGAATGAGAAATTTTGCGATTGAGCTTGGTACTTATATTTTTTTTTTCCAATTTAGGCTTCATTTTATTTTATTTTATTACTGAAAAGTCTGTGCTTATCCATCTTCGAGCCAGTGCTTATCCATCTTCGGCCATTGCTCACCCAGAGAACCAGTCAACAGTATGTTTTATATTAGTGCATAGGAATCAGTTCCGCACTGCATCACTCAACTTTAGCAGTTGTTCATTTGTGTACAGGACAGAATATGAGCCGTCTGTGGTACAGACAGACGGAGGGCCGGGGAAAGATGAAACTGAAAAATGTTTTTGCTTTTGTCTAGCAAACCGTCAGATAAGATACTAGGACTACAGACGTGTTAAGTAAAGTTTCCTCAGTTTGCAGGATCAACGGTTCTTGATGGTCTCTGATCAAGGCAGCAGTCCACACGATCTGCGAGACAGATCCTAGTCAGTGTCAGGAACTCAGGTCTCAGGCTCGCTACAGTGATGAACTGATCCATCAGCTTTGGGGCTCGCGGTATGCAATGGTTGGCAGTGAATGGGGCCACCACCATCATGCTTCATGCATCACCATGTCCTTGACAGCCTCCGGTTCTCCGCCGTTATTAGGGTAGTGGCCCTAGCTAGTTGGTGCGTGCAAGTCGTCGTCGCCACCGCGACCAGAAGGCACGACCGTGCGCGTTTAGGGGCATGCAGCAGCCTTGCCGCTTGATCAGCCAACTGACGACCGGCCGGCCGGCGAGGCGGCGAGCTGATCAGCGGCGGCGTGGCCCGCAGCATGGTCATGCGTCATGGACATGAACACATGGACATGGAATGGAAGGCGTGGTCGATGTTGGTCTGGAGAGATTCGACAGAGACATGGCGGGCTCTGGACGTGTTGGGCTGGTTGGTAGCCAATTAGCAGGCCCGACTCAGACAAGGCGGGCTTGGACCGGGCTGTGTCTTGTTACTACTTGCACCAGGCCCAGCCTCGTCCGGCGCACTGTGCACGCTCGATCGAATTTGGTTGGCTGATGTGCGTTCCTGGTATCGCAGGTCTCTCTTGTTTCCCTGAAGCATAGGCCGTGCGCACTGCGCATATCAATCCGATCGCATCTGACGACGGCGGCGGCGGTGGCGGCAGACACGATGGGCGCGCGCAGAAGGTCGAAGCGACGGCGAGGGGCGTCTGCCGACCTGATCAGCGGCCTCTGCGACGACGTGCTCCTGCGCATCCTCGAGCTGCTGCCGGACGCCGGGGACGCGGTGCGCACGGGCGCGCTCTCGCGGCGCTGGCGCGGGCTCTGGACGCGCTCCAGCTCCTCGCCTTCGACTCCGCCAGCAGCGGACGGGAACTCAAAAGGGCCAGCGACTACAAACGGTTCCTCGCCTTCGTTAATGGCGCCCTCGCCCAGCGCGCCATGGCGGACGACGCCGATCTCGAGCACCTGGCGATCTCGTTCGCGATCACGGCTCCTGTCGGCCAACAGTTAACTAAACGACTAGTGCTGACGTCGGCCGAAGCTGTGAAAGAATGGATTCGGTACGCGACGCAGAGCACAGCAAAATCTTTCGTCCTTAAGATTGGATTGCTGCCCACATATAATTTGTACGGTGGTAGAATGAACCGGCCGTGGCCGTGGCAACGGCAACCCATGATGGATCTCAGCGATCTTCCTGCTAGTTCAGCAAAACTAGAGACAATGCATTGGGAACTGGGAGGCATATACCTCCAGCTCCCTGCTACTGCAGTGTTCCCCTCGCTCGTGGATCTGTCACTTGAGGACATCGAGCTCCCTGCTGACAGTGGCCACCTCCTTGCTCGCCTCCTGTCGTCGGCATGCTGCCCTTCCCTGCAGAAGCTGCAGCTGAGGAAGCTTATGCTCCCTAAACAGTATGAGCTGCTTATCGATGCCAGCGCACTCTTGGAGCTGTCAATAATGTCAAGCAGGACAACTATAGGGCTTTGGACGCTGAAATTGAAGACTCCTAGACTCCAAATTCTCCGTTTCGAGGACAACTATCTTGACACACTTCGGATCTCCGCCCCTAGACTGGAAGAGCTCACCTTCTCGATCAATCAACTTGACCATATTGTCGTTGACGGTGAATTGCCATGCATGGAGAGGCTCAAGATCGACTTGTTCTCAAATAGAGATGTATTCGAATTCAAAGATGAATATGACATCAACAAAGGGTAGCATTTGCCTACTCCATTGTTGTACGTCACTCACATGCCTTGAGGTGTCTCTTAAATTAACAGTGGTATGCATCCAATGTACATCTTATGATATGGCTCCCAACCCCTTGAAAACCAAACTTAAAGTTTCATATATACTTTGTTTTTTTTTAAACTTGTAGCAAGTGAATTTCAAAAGTAAATTGGAATGCTTTTTAAGGAAACTAAGGAGTTTAAATAATTAAAGAAGAAACCACCAATTTTTCCACAATCAGATTTTTCTATTTCTCCCAATGAAGTGGGCTTCTCCTAGTATTTTCTTGTGCTATGACTAATGATAGTGTTTTTAGTACTACTAAAAAATACTAGGATAATTCCATCATTTTTGTAGAATGCTTTATTGTTTCTATTGGCAGAAATTATAATTGTTTTGAAGTGCTACACATAATAAATAAATACAATTGTAATTTGTTATTTAGATTCGGTTACACACAATAAGTGAAACCACTGATTTTGCATTGTTTCCACTGGCAGTTATTTTCTGACTACTGTGCATTCGTCTTTCCAATTTGCACTGCTCTATCTATAATACCATACTGTTTTTTGAATTCATTATTTGTCCATGCTTCTCCAACAGCCGGTGCTAAGAGATATTTCTATTCTTATTACTAACTTATATATTCTGTATGTACATATGTTACGCTCAGTGCAGATGGCTCATATTAACTAGCTAGTGTGTATGTAGCATAAAAATGCCTAGTTTTACCACAAATCATTAGAATTATTAAATTAATCATCCATCTATTCCTAGGACTAAAGTTTAGTTCATGTCTCATCGAATATTTAAATATTAATTAGAAATATTAAAAATGAACTAATTATAAAACTAATTACATAGATTGAGGCTAAATTGCGAGACAAATTTATTGAGTCTAAATAGTCTATAATTTGACAATATGACGCTACAATAAACATATACAAATGATGGATTAATTAGCATTAATAAATTCATCTCGCGAATGAGTCACTCCATCTATGTAATTAGTTCTTTAATTGGCACATGTTTTTAGTTCTACTAATTCGCATCCCGATATCCGATGTGACAAGAACTAACTTTAGTCGAAAGATCCAGACACCGGTTTAAGTTTCATTGTTATACTAATAGTCTTCTTTCACCATGTCTGGCTTAAAGAAATGTCAGTGATGTCTTTGGATGCTTATTTACTTGCATTTTTCCCTTTTTATTAGGGTGATGATGGGTTTAGCGACATAATTGGTGGGAGGATACCTCATCTTCCGCATCTAATATCTTTGACCGTTCGTACCGTTCGTGCTTATTTACCGGATCTGGATTCATTTGGAGTTGTTCTAGCAGAGATCCTAAAACAATGCAGCAATCTCAAATACCTCCTCGTACACTGCATTCAGATGGTAAATATGTATCCTACTATCTAATTCTATTCTATTTGGTTAAAGTTTCCTGTATCATGTTTTTACATTGCACTAAAATCACAAATATATCCTCGTTCTTATGCTAGACCGGTTGCAAAAACTCCTCGTGTGACCACCCAGTTTATTGGAAATCTCATCAGAAATACTTGGTTAATAATATCCAGGAAGTACGGTTCACAGGGCTTTCAGGAACCATCTGCGAAAGCTCCTTCATCCAAGGAGTGCTTGCACATGCCACACAACTTCAGAAGGTGGCTCTAAGTTTTGACCCAAGGACAAGGCAATATAATGTGATAGATTGTTCCAGGTTTATTCCTTGTGGTGGTGGGACATGGGTCTGTCATGACCCTTCTTTGTTCTACGAGTGGAACTCCGATCCGATCCATAAATGAATCAGTACTTGTATTACTCGAGATTAATTATTTGTAAGTGTATAGGTCAAGACAATCTTTTTGCATGCATGGACCATGGAGACAACGAGAACTGTATGGACACAAGGCATGAATGCATGATCTGAATCCATTGAGCAAGTTTTCCATCCTTTTTTTATGATGAACCGATGGGAGGGACGAAGAGTCCCCAGCTGATCATATGTTACCACCTCACTTTTGTTGCATTTTGTAGCTATCTTGCTGAATTTAATGGCCATTTTTTTTTTTTTTCTTTCATGGTTAAGCTTTAAAGGCCGGGGGTTCACATATGTGAGAGAGGTGGTGCTAGCTCCCAGCGGTCAATTTCCACGTTCAGGCTACGAGAGACGAGACAGCCTAGTCAGTGTCAGGAACTCGGCTAAAGGCAGGAGGTTTCAAAAAAAAAAAATGGTTTTAAAAAAAACTCGGCTTCAGGCATGCTACAGAGGCACGCGGTATGCAATGTTTGGCAGCCCAACACCATGTCCTTTCACAGCCTCTGGTCCTCCGCTGATAGCACTAGTTAGCGAAGTGTCGTCGGCGACGGCGCCACCGCGACCACAAGGCGTGCCTGACCGCGTAACAGTGGCATGCTACACAGCAGCAGCCTATGCCGCTTCCTGAGCCTATAGGCGACCGGGTCACCGGGCGAACTGTGGTCAGCGGCGGCGAGGCGTCGCCCGCTGCCCGCAGCACGGACAAGAACATGGAAGGCGTGGGGCCGGTGGCCTGGGCCTGGAGAGATTCGACACACATGATGGGCTCTGGACGTGTTAGGCTGGCTGGCTGGCTGTGGCCTGTTACGATTTGCACCAGGCCCAGCCTCGTCCGGTGCACCGCACCTACTGACCTACGGGAAACGGACGACGCTCCATCGAAATTGGTTGGCTGAAGCACATACGCCGTGCGCATCGTCAATCAATCCGATCGCATCTGGCGGCGGCGGCGGCTGGAGCGGCAGACACGATGGGCGCGCGCCGCAGGTCGAAGCGACGGCGAGGGGCGTCTGCCGACCTGATCAGCGGCCTCTGCGACGACGTGCTCCTGCGCATCCTCGACCTGCTGCCGGACGCCGGGGACGCGGTGCGCACGGGCGCGCTCTCGCGGCGCTGGCGCGGCCTCTGGACGCGCGCCAGCTCCCTCACCTTCGACTCGTGCAGCAGCGGACGGGAGTTCAAAAGAGCCTGCCACTACAAACGGTTCCTCGCCTTCGTCAACGACGCCCTCGCCCAGCGCGCCATGGCGGACGACGCCGATCTCGAGCACCTGGCGATCTCGTTCGCGATCACGGCTCCTGTTGGCAAACAGTTAACAAAACGACTGGTGCTGCGGTCGGCCGAAGTTGCGCAAGATTGGATTCGGCACGCAACGCAGAGTTCAGCAAAATCTTTCGTCCTTAAACTTGGGTTGCTGCCTATATGGAATTTGTACGGTGGTAGAGTGCAACGGATGGAGCAACCCATGATGAATCTCAGGGATCTTCCTGCTAGTTCAGCAAAACTAGAGACAATGCATTGGGATCTGGGAGGCATAAACCTCCAGCTCCCAGCTACTGCAGTGTTCCCCTCGCTCGTGGATCTGTCACTTGAAAACATCGAGCTCCCTGCCGGCAGTGGCCACCTCCTTGCCCGCCTCCTGTCGTCGGCATGCTGCCCGTCCCTGCAGAAGCTGCAGCTGAGGAAGCTTACGCTCCCTAAACAGTATGAGCTGCTTATCGATGCCAGCACACTCTTGGAGGTGTCAATAATGTCAAGCACAACAACTCCAGGGCTTTCGAAGCTGAAATTGAAAACGCCTAGCCTTCGGATTCTCCATTTCGAGGACTACGCCGCTAAATATCTCGACACACTTGAGATCTCCGCCTCCAGACTGGAAGAGCTCACCTTCTCGATTAATCAACCTAAAAATATCATCGTTGATGGTGGATTGCCATGCATGGGGAGGCTCAAGATTGACTTGGTCTCACATAGAGATGAATACGACTACAAACATGGATATGACATCAACAAGGGAAGTATTTGCCTACTCCACTGTTGTACGTCACTCACACGCCTTGAGGTGTCTCTTAAAGTAAGAGAGGTATGCATCCAAAGCACATCTTAAGATATAGCTCCCAACTCCTTGGAAACCAAATTTAAAGTTTCATATATACTTCCTTATTTTTTAAAAAAAAAATGAACTTGTATTAGCAAGTGGATTTTCAAAAATTAAATTAGAATGCTTTAGGGAAATAAAGAAGTTAAAATAATAAAAGAAAATAAACCACTTATTTGCATTGTTTGTAGTTGCAGAAATTATAATTGTTTTGAAGTGCTACACATAATAAACAAATACAATTGTAATTTGTTGTTTACATTCGGTTACACGCAATAAATGAACCACTGATTTTGCATTGTTTTCACTGGTATTTTCTGACTACTGTGCATTCACTGCTCTTTCTATAATGTCAGACTGTTTGAATTCATTATTTGTCCATGCTCTCTACAGCCAGTTCTAAGAGATTTTTCTATTCATATTACTAACTTATATATTCTGTATGTACATACATATATTACGCTCACTGCAGTGGTTCATATTAACTGAGTGTGTATGTAGCAATGTAGCATAAAAATGCGTAATTTTACCACAAATCATTAGAATTATTAAATTAATCATCCATCTGTGTATTTGCTATTTTTCCTTTCAAAAAAATTGAATGCACAAAGCAGACATATCATCCACGTGCGGCATAATAAGTGTCATTAATTGTTTTAATGTCAGTGCTGTCTTTGGATGCTTTTTTACTTACATTTTTTTTTTCCTTTTTAGACAAAATATTGGTTTTGCGACGACATAATTAGTGGGAGGATACCTCATCTTCCGCATCTAATATCTTTGACTGTCCATGCCTATTTACTGGATCCGCATTCATTTGGAGTTGGTCTAGCAGAGATCCTAAAACAATGCAACAATCTCAAATACTTCGCCGTACACTGCATTCGGCTGGTAAGTATTTATCTTAGCTAATTCTATTCAATTTGGTTAAAATTTCCTGTATCTTGTCTTTACATCCACTTAAAATCACAAATATATCCTCGTTCTTATGCTAGGACTGTTGCAACCTCTCCTTGTGCGACCACCAAGATCGTTGGAAATCCCTTCCGATATACTTGGCTAATATCCAAGAAGTATGGTTCAAGGGGCTTGCAGGAACTGACTGCGAAAGCTCCTTCATCCAAGGAGCGCTCACACATGCCACACAACTTCAGAAGGCGACTCTAAGTTTCGACCCAAGGTCTAGGCAATATAATGTGATAGATTGTTCCAGGTTTATTCCTTGTGGTGATGGGACATGGGTTTGTCATGACCCTTCTCTGTCCTACGAGTGGAACTCTGATCCGATCTATAAATAAATCGAGTACTTGTATTGCTCGGAGATTATGTGTAAGTGTATAGGTCAAGAATTTTTTATGGAGATTAATATATCACTATATATAGCATGAACGCATTCTCAATCCATTGAGCAAGTTTTCCAACCCCCCTTGTTTTTCTGAATTGCAAGGCATGAATGCATGATCTGAATCCATGGAGCAAGTTTTCCCTCCTTATTTTTTTTGATGAATTGATGGGAGGGACGAAGACATCTGATCATATCTTACCTCACTTATTTGGTTTCATTTTGTAGCAATATATCTTGCTGAATGAGGGAGTGAAGCGTGCCACCGTCGGGTCTCAGTAGAGGGGCTTCACATATGTGAGTATGTGACTATATGCGAGAGAGGTGGCGCTCCCAGCGCTCAATTCCCATGATCAGGCTACGAGACCAGACAGCCCAGTCAGTGTCTGGAGCTCAGTCAAGGCAGGCTACATAGACGAACTGACTCATGGCCATGGGGCACGCGGTCGCGGTATATGCAATGCTTGGCAGCCTCTGTCTGGTCCTCCGCTGATAGCCCTACTACAGATGGTGCATGTCGTCGTCGCCACACCGCGATCGACCACAAGGCGGGCATGGCCGCGCAATCAGGGGCATGCAACACAGCAGCAGCTAGCTCGTAGCACGAACAAACACATGGAAGCCGTAGCCTGCAGCACGGACATGACGGCGGGCTCTGGACGTGTTGGGCCAGCTTGGACCGTGGTGAGGAGTGATACGACTTGCACCAGGCCCAGCCTCGTCCAGAGCGCCTACGGGAAACGGACACTCCATCGAATTTGGTTGGCTGAAGCACACGCCGTGCGCATCATCAATCGGATCGCATCTGGCAGCGGCGGCGGCGGCGGAGCAGCAGCAGCAGAGCAGACACGATGAGCGTGCGCAGCAGATCGAAGCGACGACGAGGGTCTTCTGCGGAGGGCACCAACCTGATCAGCGGCCTCTGCGACGACGTGCTGGTGCGCATCCTGGAGCTGATGCTGCCGGACGCGGGGGACGCGGTGCGTACGGGCGCGCTCTCGCTCATTCAGGCAACGACGTCAGGGTCAGGGAGGTGTACCAGCTAGAGCAACCCAGCATGATAAATCTCGACGATCTCCCTGTTTCAGCAAAGCTGGAGACTATGCACCGGGAACTGGGAGGCGTAAGGCTCCAGCTCCCCGTCGTCGCTGCAGTATTCGCCTCCTCGCTCATGGATCTCTCACTCGAAAACATTGAGCTTGCTGCTGACAGTGACCACCTCCTTGCCCGCCTCCTGTTGTCGGCATGCTGCCCTTCCCTGCAGAAGCTGCAACTAAGGAATCTTAGGCAACCTTTGCTGAACGAGCTATATCGAGGCCAGCGCACGTTTGGAGCTCACAATGTCAAGCGAACCACGAAATTATGGCCCTGTGACTCTGAAACTGAAAACTCCTAACCTCCGGTCTCTCCATATGGAAAACTACGTCTGTCTCAAGACACTTGGGATCTCCGCCCCTAGGCTGGAAGAGCTCACCTTGTTGCCTCGTCAGCCTGATCATATCGACTTGACGGTGAATTGCCTTGTGTGGAGAGTATGGAGGTCGTTAACTTCCACACGCATAGAGATTAGAGATGAAGACGATTCCGAAGATGAATATGACATCAACAACAGCAGCAGCATCTGCCTACTCAGCTGTACGTCGCTCACATGCCTTGAGGTGTCTCTCATAGTAACAAATGGTAAGCATCCAAAGTGCACCTTATGATATGACTCGCAGTGCACCTTATGATATGACTCGCAACTCCTTGAAAACCAAACCTAAAAGTTTCATATTTTCAGTTTTTTAAAAATTAACTTGTAGCACAGGAATTTTGAAAAGCAAATTTCACTGCTTTTAAGGAAAAAAGAAGTTCGATAATAAAATCCACAACTTTAATTTAATAGGTTGAGAGGTGAGAAAATGAATTTCATAGATTCTTCTTCCCCAACTTAACTAAAGTTGAAGATGATTCCGTGGATTTTCCTTCCACAACTATAGTTTATATAATAAATTTAATTCTAAAAATTCCAGGAAGCCAAACAGACTCTTAATGAAATGCGGGTCTTAGTGAAATACAGGTCTAACTGTTTGAACTAATTATTCGTCCATGCTTATATACTCTACATGTATATCATGCTCCCTGCGGATGGTTCATAACTTGTGTGGAGCAGTCTTTGCCGCTGCCGGAGTGGGAGTGCACATCATCATTGTTGTTTGGGTTTGGGATCATTGGAGTCCTTGCGGTCGGCGATCACATAGGAACAGTTAGCACGCTGCCGGAGTGGGAGTACTCATCGTCGTGTAAGTGGGAGTACTCATCATCATGTAAAGTATATGATATGAAACCACGTTTGATTAATTTTGGTTCCCTCTGGACCTTTTTTTGACCGAAGTCAGTAGGGAAAACCTTAGCCTATTTTTATATTTTTTTTATTCCAAATCTGTTTAAATCGCTCCCACGGAGAGTCAAATCTAGGTCTGCTGAATGTCATCTAGATGCTCTAACCATTAGGCTAAAGACCCTTTGACAGTATCATGGAGCTTGGCCCCCTCAGTATCATACGAGCTCCTCAAGTGTATATACTATTTGGCAGTTCGGTTACGAAGTGATAGGTGGCTGGGATAAACTTGTATTGTTGCGCTAGATATTTTACATAATCTAATCTAAAAATTCAGTTTGCTTGTGGAGGGGGCCGATCGTCTACCACCTTCCCCTATATAAACCAACCTTGGCCAACAGAAGGAGAGAGGTTCACGCATTTATTTTGTGTAAGTAGAGTGCTCTGTTACTTTTTTAAGTAGTCTTCACATTAGACTTGAGCCTAGAATTAAAGATAAGTTTATGAAAACATAAATGAATAAAATTATTTAAAAAACTTAATTTTTGTCGATGATATAACTTAATTTGTTATTTTGTGCAAGCGATTAACTTGTTGTTTTAGATCCTTTACATTCATACGCTTAAATGCAGGTCTAGACTCATGCTTCTCGACACGATCAACTATGTGATGTATAGGAATGAAAAGTCACCAATGTACACAAAAACAAAAACACGGATGCACATCACCTGAAAAGTCACGGATGTACGCAAAAAAACAAAAATGAAAAGTCATGGATACACATCACAGGATTCTTATCTTTCACAACTGAAATTATTGCCTTTAGAAGATCCGTCATGATGCATATCACAGGATCCTTACCTTTCACAACTGAAACTATTGCCTTCAGAAGATCCTGCCTTCAGTAGCTTCTTCACATTATCCTAATCATGCTCGGCCACAAGTCAAACGGCTTCAAGTCATCAACCCTACAAGAAAAGCTATGAGATTATTAACAATACAGACATAAAATCGTGTTTTATACTTCAAACATGCCCGTGCGTTGTAACGGGAAATACAACTTGTTGCACAATTTATCTGTAGCTCAAAAATTTATCCATTACATGGTGCTCTAGCTCATGTATATATGAGCATAAGACCCTATGACATTTGTAATGATCGTCTGTATGTTTCGTTTTCTCTTGAGATCAAACTCTAAATAGTTTTTGAGATTGCATTATATGTTTAAATTTATCTTTGGATCAATTTTTACTCATCGGGGTGCCGGGGAAGCGGCAAGGCACAAACGGCCATAGGACTGGAGAAGCCACCGGCCGTCGGGGAAGGCTAGATCCACGCCTTCCGGTGACCCGTGCCCACATGGGCCCTACACCGCCGTTCGCTACAGGCACTGCCAGAGGGAGCTAGAGGGTAGGGAGGGAGTTGTGGGATTCATGGGAAGGGCAGTGTCTCTCCTGTCGTGGGAATGGGGTTTGTCATGACTATCATGAGATGTGCCGCCTAAGGCCTGTCATGCTGGACAGCGCTAGCTGCGTCGATGAAGCCCCGCTCAGATGTGTGGGTGGCACGAGCCACGTTGATGAATCCCAACCCTGACCTCCTGCTTCGTGTGTGCACCCGGGGTAGTCGTGGTCACCACCAAGAAGCCGCACACGGGTACTGGGGTCACACGCGGGGAAAATGGCGACATAAGCGGGGAAGAAATGGACAAAAACCATCCTTTTAGGACTTGGCTTAGAGCACCAGGAATAGGTGCCAGAGGTAGGATTTAGGCGCCTACCGATTTGGGTGCTCAAGTAGGGCCCTACTGGAGCTATATTTTTAGTATGGACATTGATATTTAGCTATTAGGCTCAAGTAGTGATCCTGCTAGAGTTGCTCTGAGGAAGTTGTAGAAGGATGAACCAGACTCTCGAACTTTAACAAGAGGGCGTAGAGCTTGCAGCGAGTGATGATGACCAAAAGGTGTGACTGTTTGAGCTGTTCGAACGAGGGGGTGCAGAAGCGAGTGACGGCCAGGAGGTAAGCAAATGGTTGGGCCGTTGAGAACAAGGATTAGGCTAGGCTAAATAAAAATTATCAGGTTGAGAGAAATTTGATCTCTTTAATATTACGATAAATGTGTCGTATGCGTTGCTATGGTTTTACGAAAAATAATGATCATAACGGTACATTGCTATTTTTGTTTTATTATTTTTATATGAAATTTAAAAGCTATATTTATCTCTCGATCACCATGATATATATCCATAACATAAATTATTGTTAGCAATATTATATATCAAATTAAAATTAAAATACAATCTTAGTATATTATTTCTTCTATTGTAAAGACAAAAATATTCACTCATACATATATACCATAACTTCAATTTTCAGTGTTGTCCAATTATTTGATTAGTTAGAGAGCATCATCAGTTGATCTACTTTAAAAAATAAGTTTTATTTTTAATCATAACTTCATCAACAAATTAGCAATGGAAAGGGTTGGTTGCAATTATTATTTGGTTCATATATTTACAAGAAAAAATACAATCACAAAAAAAACAAAATTAGTGGACACGGCAAATGGAAAAAAGAAAAAAAGAGCACGTTATGAAAATGGGCTCTATGTAGAATCGGGAGAAAAAAAAATCTAAAAAAATGTAGAACTCGAACACGGTGTGCTAAATGGAAAAAAAGTAATACCCGCACTGTTAAGAAGAGTCATGTAGATGACGGACTCCAATTTATAGACCCAAAGGAAAACAATCGATAAATAGAATAGCGTAGGAAGGAAATATTAGGAATAAAAAAAAGATTAGTGATTTACTCCACCACGGAGTCCTTTATTCGTGACTCTTGAGAAAACTACTCCTTTGATTTGAGGACAATTGAAATCCAATATGTCTTAAAATTAGACTACGTATCGATTATTGTTAGACGCAAGTTGTCCTAACTTATATGATCATAATTGAAATCCAATACGTTTTGAAATCAGACTGTGTATCAATTATTGCTAGACGCAAGTTGTGCTAAGTCGTATGACTACAGATCATATAAATAAACGGGGGGTTTGGGAAGGCGCCGCCCGTAGCTGGGCGGCCGCCCCACCTAGCTCTCTTAGGCCTTGTTTGGCTGCTTCACGAAATCACACTTCAATCCATACGGTTTGTGGGGGATTAAGGTGTATTTTAGTTCAAATTCCACTCCAATCCCCTACAAACCATATGGATTGAAGTGTATTTGTGAGCAGCCAAACAAGGCCTTAGGGTAGCTCCGTCGCTTCCGAGAACGAGGGTCGTGTACCTCCGACAAAGCGTTACCGATAATGCAAACGCAATCGCCACCACCTCAACGGCTCAACCGCCTCGAGCTCTGCCTTGCGAGGCACCACTACACATAGCTCGACGCACGGACGACGGGACTCCGACCGAGACCCCACTTGAAGTGAGATGGTGGTGGAGACAGGGCACAGGCGGCATACGGAGATGTAGTAGAACGACACGTGTGGAGATCGACCAACCGGAGATCATGTCGCCGGAAGACGATGGTGACCTGCGGCGCACGCCGCGCCGAAACCGGAATCCAAGCGTCGACGCTGGTGACCTCGGTCCCCCTTCCCCGACGGCCCACGGCACCGGAGCGAGGCCAGTGCCAGTCGCAACTCGCGGTTGCTGAGCAGGTGCGGCAGCCACGAAGGAACTACATGGAAGTGGCTCATCCGCGGATGACAGCGGCCGCGACGACACGATAGCAAGGGGCTGGCTGCCCACGCCTTTCACCTTGGAAAGTTGGTGTCGTATTCTAAGTCTCCAACTTTCTTGTAGCCCGCAATATGGGATATAATATAGTGCAAATAATGATTTGATAAGTAGAGAACATGACTATAAAACAATAAAAAAAACTCGAAATAGAAACATGCAAAATACAAAACTCGTAAGGACCTCAAATGAAAAATTTAAAACTACTCCGGTTGTAGATCTCACCGAGAATTATAATTTTAATTTAATATAAAAATCCATGTTTGTTTGATGTCGTATGAAAAAAAAATGATTTTCAAAAAATGAGCCTTATGGTTGAAGTGTGGGTCCCATCTATCAAGTCCATGTAATCGCTGAATCAGCATGCTACATCGCCGAGATATGTACATATTTAAATGAGATTGGAACTAGCGCTAGGGATCCAGAAATGTTATTTTTATTTTTTTTAGCAAAGTGTATTTTTTTAGAATTACATAGTACAACACGTGACGCTCACACGAGTACAATACGCACACACACTCATCCCTATGAACACACGCACGTAAACCCTACCACTATGAGCACCTCCGGAAGACCTGGGTCGGCAGATCGGAGATTCCCCGAAGTCACCATCGCGCCTCGTCGTCGACGGGAACATTGCTTACCACTTAAAAGCATAACGCCGATAAATGCTTTGGAAAAATCACGGGGAAAGGTGCGAGCACACGGGATGTGATCTACGGTGGATAAGCCCCACCTGGGCGATCCTATCGTTGGACCACGGCCCATTCTCTTTATCTCTTTAGCAAAGTAATAAGAGCAAAGTGTATTTCACTCTTATTAGTTTTATCTTTTCTTTTTAAGAGGAAAATAGTTTTAGCTTTGGGGGGGAGGATTGGGGGGGTGTGATCGCTAACTCAGGGGGCCACCGAAAGGGAAAGGCCGGGCCAACTGTTTTGTGGGCCTAGACCAGACCAGCCCATCCAGCCCACCTGGTACTTCATTGTCCCATTCATTCCATCCGCATCCCACTCCTGGACTCCTCCTGGTCTCCCCGGCCGGCCCATCTCTCGTCTCGCCCCCGCCGCCTTCTCCCACTCCCAGCGCCGCCGTCTTCATCCGAGCTCCCTACCGAGTGCTCCGAACCATGGCGGCTGCATCAGCCACCCGCCGCGGCCTCTCCGCACTCCTCCTCTCCTCCCGCGCGCTCCCCCGCCGCCTGGCCCCCCCCTCGCCGCCGCGGCTGCCTCAGCCCACGTGGCCCCGTGGGTCTGGGTCCTTCTCGCGTCGCGCGGGGCCAGGTCAGCGTCGTCCGGCGGGTCCGGGTACTCGCCGCTGAACGACCCGTCTCCGAACTGGAGCAACCGGCCGCCCAAGGAGACGATCCTTCTCGACGGCTGTGACTACGAGCACTGGCTCATCGTCATGGAGTTCCCCACCGACCCCAAGCCCTCCGAGGAGGTGATGGTCGCGGCCTACGTCAAGACCCTCGCGGCCGTTGTCGGAAGGTATGCGTCTTGTGTGTGTATATACGCATTTGTTGTGTCTTGTTGGATCATCAATCAAGTTGAGCTAATTGAATTCGTTATTGAACTAATTGAAACCGTAAATGTGTATTTTTTTTTATTTTTATTTTTTATAACTGCTCGTGACCTGACCAACACATTAGGCCGGTACAATTGAACGTGCTAGTGCTAATTGAATGTGCTAGTAGTTGTTTACATTGTTAGGGACTCAGAGGTTATATTGGTTAGTTTCTTCTCAGTTTATCCGTCCTATACTCTCATGATGTGAGGTTCGTGCCTGCAACCTAGAGGAACACCTTGTGCCTTGCTGTTAAAAGCATTTGATTTGCCTTTGGGCCTAGGCACACTGCCTCGTCAACTTTGTAGCTTTGTGCCCTTAACTACATGTCACATTGGGGCTTAGGCATGCGGGCTCATGTGCATTTATCTGCACTGGATGCTCTTATGCGCATTTGACTGAAATGGATGGCCCTAGGCCATATGCCAGCTCATGTGCATTTGCCTGAAATGGATGGCTCTAGGCATTTGATTGCACAGTTTGACATATTCGACTGTAGACCATTGTCAAGGCAGGTTCCATCTTCACTTGGCTATGAGTTCCTCAACGCCTTGAATGAATGGCACAAAGTATATCGAGGAGCATTTTCTATGTTGGCTTCTATTAGTAGAAATTCAGTACGAATTCCAGATTATTGATTTACCTGGCATTGACATCTGAACTATGATGCAGTGAATTTCAATTATCACGTTTTTTCTAGAATCATATCTGAATTATCCTATTCATACTTGATCTGTTATTACCTCCGGTCTTTTGCATGACTTTATTGTAATTACTCAAGAATGGGTCACATTATGATCTTGACTTACCCATACACCTTAAGATACATCCTAGTAATTCCTAATTGAATAAAGTGTGCAATTGTACATTATTTCTCTAGGCCCTGTTTTGCGGCCTGATTGCAGCTGATTTGCCACCTGGCAGCTGCAGCAGAGCTAAAAAGCCACTAGGTTCTGGAGGTCCAGTTCTTTTCAGCGTTGTGCTGGATATTGGATCCCAGATTTGGGGACGTCCTGGCATATAGGCTGTCTTCTTCTTTAATAATATGAATTATGATTATTTATCTGTTGCATGATAAGTGTTATTTAACGGTTGCAAGAGTATATTCTGAATCACTCTTTCTTCATTGTTTATGTGCAATTTTTGTCAACATACTACCATGCTCTGGTATAACAGACCAAAGTTTGTAAACACTCATGTACTGAGAAAATGTATATTTATAACCCTTAATCTTATCATCTGATAATTGAAACTTTGATTGTGGTTCTGTCGTGCAGTGAGGAGGAAGCAAAGAAGAAGATCTATTCAGTGTGCACTTCAACATATACAGGGTTTGGTGCATTGATTTCAGAGGAGTTATCATACAAAGTTAAAGGTGGAATTTCCATTGGTCTAATTTTGGCTAAGGTTCTTTCGCACCATGAAGTTTTAACTGAATTAATTAAATTTTTTATGTTGCTTTCAATTCTTGAAGGATTGCCGGGAGTTCTTTGGGTGTTACCTGATTCATATCTGGATGTTCCTAACAAGGATTATGGAGGTAGGTAACTGTTGTTTCTGAAGTGATTTTTACTGGCCAGTCTGGATCCAGCCGGACCATAATTCTCTATGATTTACTTGCTCAGTGTTCATCTTACAACTTACAAATGAGGTGTCAGCCTTGTCTCAGTGCCATATTGTATGGGTTGTTATTTGCTTGCACTAAGATTACGTTTACCACTTGGTAGGTGATCTATTCGTAGATGGCAAGGTCATACACAGACCTCAGTTCGATTCAATGACAGACAGCAGGTGAGGAGTAGGCCTCGTCCTCGCTACGACAGACGACGTGAGACTGTCCAAGTGGAGCGGAGGGAAACAGTGCAAAGAGGCCCTTCGACGCAGCAGCAGAGGCCACCATTTCCACAGCAGGCTACACAGAATCAAGAGCAGCACTGAAACCATGCCGCCAGCCGCCAGGAGTAGGAAAGTAGCATCAGTATCGGAGACTTGTACGCTCGAAGCCGGCATTGTTTATAAATTAAATTCGCGCCAGAATTATTTGAGCTAAATCTCGTGACTATACCAATTGTCCTTGTGACTACTGAGTTGAACCTGTAAGTTGACATGTAAGCTGTGCTTCGGAATTTCTGACTGAACCATTGCTTTGTCTGGAAATCCCTCTTGATCACTCGCAAATGTTCGCTTGGTCTTGTTGTTGCTGACCTACAGAGCACATTCTCCTCTGCTGGCGTTGGAGGTTGCTACACCTGGCCAGGCCTTTAGCTCTCCTGGATTTTCCCGTACGAGCTTGGCGCTATGAGCGATCAAGGAGAGGATGTGTGTGCTTCCATTAGTGTTGCTCGGACGGAGGAAGCTAAGCCCTGCATAGGAGCCATCGACGAAGTGAACATTGGGACCAACAGTAAGAAAGCTAATATTCCTGCTATGCTAGCTTAGCTGGGAATAATCCTGTTGTCAAGGAGGTTAAGCCCTCTCAGCTGGTTATACTATATATACAGCTCAACGCCTTGAAGGCGAGAGTGCAGTGGTTCCGTCTTGGAGTGCTTCCTACTGCTACTAGTGCAGACCGACATGGCCTCCGTCAACTTGTCCCTCACAGTCGTCGTCGCCCTCTTCTCCGGTACAATTGATTATTCTGAATATGGCTTCCTCTTTTTTGTTGTTTTCATTAGTAACAACAGACAGAAAAAATGTATCATGAGATGATCAGACAAGGTTAGTTTTCTTCTTTGTGTAACTTACTTATGTATTTAATAAATGCATGATTAGGATTTCTGATACTGGGGGCGGCGGTCGGCGAGGACGAATGCGGTTTCCTGTGCGTGGAAGGATCGTACGTGGCGTGCGACAACTATCCGGGCCAGCACTTCCCCGGGTGCAACTGCGAGTGCGGGCCGTCCGACGGCCGGGGCTGCGTCGTCTACGCCGCCGACGGCAGCCCCCAGGAGCAGTGCCCCAAATGAACCATCACATCCATGCAAGCTTTACAGCCTTAGCTTTATCAACACTAATGTTAAGTGTGTTGATCGGCTGATGGCAGCAAATAAAAGCGTTGGGAATAAAAATAAAAAAATTGGTCCACGCACGCAGCATCGAACTCCAAGTTTTTGTTGTCGTTGTTTAGAGTCAGTTTAATGGCGTTCACCGTGGCACCGTACCTCTCCGATCCGTCTGTACGATCGTACCCAACGCCAGGCCATATGCATGCGTACGTTCAGATACGTACGTGCCGTACCTATAGACGCACACACTAGTAGAAATGCCGATTTTTTAATGATAAATCAATAGCATCGTCACATAATAGAGCATAAGTATGTGACCCATAATTCCAATGATGATCACTAAAATTAATGACAACTGGGTCAGTTAGTCATGGTCAGTTAGTCATAGAAAACCCACCTTCTGTACACCACTGCGCTATATAGTCATAGAAGTGGTACAATGACACAAAAAAATGTAATTGTCACAAATAATTTATCATAGAAGGCCTAATCTCTTGTAGTGTGGATCGTCATAATTATTCAACAAGTGCTATAAGAAACTTTCAACAATTATTAGGGTCTTTCAATAATATAATATAAGAAAGTACACCCTAATTCAACAATTGTTGTTCAATCTCCTACTCCCTGGTCTTGACTCAACATCTCCTCCACTTGCATGACAAATTAGCATCATCACACGTAGTCCATGATCCACCATCTAGTGGGGGCATAAGTTTAAGAGCATCTTCGTTGTCTTTTATCCAATAGTCTGGGGCGAAACTAATAGCTATCTTTTGAACTCCTGTTCCTCTTTTTACTATGGATTGAATGAACTGGAGCTCACAATTAGTTCCTATCAACTTCTCGAACTCTACTTCCTTGAGATGAGGTAAGAAGAACTTATGGGATTTCTTCCGTTGGCATGTGTTTTTACATAAGAGATGCTGTTCTAAGAGGTCCTTCTGTGGTAAAAACCATGAAAGGATACATGCATTATTATTCCATATGAAATACATAGTAGGAAAAAAAACTAACCAAATAGTATATGGACTGATGGAAGAATAGATTCTGTCACCTTCATAATGCCATAGCATAACTGTAGGCTGAGGTATCTAATACTGCTGCATTGTGCAAGGAAACTTTCTATACCGGATCCAAAGAAATGTGGTTCCCGTAGTGTAACATGAAGTGTTAAGGATGTTACATGCGGAAGTGGTGGAACCTGACCTTTGATTATATCACGTATTCCTATTTGATGTTGTGTCTGCGGTAAAAAAAAGGGTAAAAATAAAATGTAAATGAGAAGGTGGAAAAGGAAACTTTGTTTATAAAAATAAATCACACACTATGTGGCTGATTCATTGTGTCGTGTTAACAATTTTAATAAGCTATAAACTAAATGCGTAGAACAAATTGAAGTGTGCTTGAATTGAATAATAATAAAATAATGAAAAAGACTAGGCATGAATACATACAACATACCTCTATAACATCAAGAGACACTTCAAGACATCTGGTTAACCTACAGCATTTCAGGATGCGAAAGCTACCGACGTTATGTTTTTTAACTCCATGTGAGACCAATTCAATTTTGAGGGTTGCAACGCTTGACAGGTGACCATGGACGTCGTCAATATGCAAACGTTGTTGTACCCAGAACATGAGATCCTCTAGCCTTGGAGCCGCCCATACCTTGACGCTCCTAAGATCCAAGCAGCCTTGGACACAGAGAACCCGAAGGCTAGGAGTCCTGAGTTCTAAGGATTCCAGCAAATCCATCATCTCCATTGATAGCTCCCAAAGTGTGTCGGCCTCAATCAGCAACCCCTCCATCGCAGAGAATCGAACATCAGACAGATGAAGCTTGCGCAGGCGCGGGCAGCATGGTGATGATACGAGGCGGGAAAGGAGGTCGCCTGTGATCTTTATATCTCCGAGGGAAAGATCTGCGAGGGACGCGAATACCACCGTGGAAGCAGAAGAAAACAGCCCAAGTTGTGCGTGAGCCAATCTCAAATGCATGGTCTCTAGCTTTGCAGAGGTAGCTAGCTCGTCAATGGCCATCACATTCACAGGAGGATGCTCAGTGCAGTGCCATGGCAGATCCAGTTCAAGGGTTAAAGATTCCACCTCGCTCTTCGCAGCGTAACAGATCCACCCCTGCGCGGCATTGAAGAAGGACGTTGGCAGCAATGGCACGGGCTCTTGTTTTTCTTGTCCAGATATGTCGAACCATATCGCCAGATCTCTGACAGCGTAAGGCATCCTTGTTGCCTGAGCACGCAGCGCGAGAGTGTCGTTGACGAAAGCAAGGTACCGTTCGGCGGCGTCAGCTTCGCTGCAAACCTCCGGCGCGCTGTAGTCGGAGTCGAAGCGGAGGGCGGCGACACCCGTCCAGAGGCCGCGCCACCGCCGCGACAGCGCGTGCGTGCGCACGGCGTCCGTCGTGTCGGGCAGCAGGTCCAGGATGCGCACGAGTAAGTCGTCGGTGAGGCCGCTGATCAGGTCGCCGCCGGCGTCGCCGCCGGGAGTCGCCATCGGTCGTTGTTTGGACGATTTTGATCTGCTTCGCACGCCCGTCATGGAGTTGCCCTTGTTGACAAAAGCTGATCGATCGGCAGCTAGATGAATTTCTCGACCTTGTGCTGTCCAATGAAACGGGACTGTTTCATCGCAGGGTGGGGTCCTATACGTGCACGACACGTATAGGAACGATCGTACGTGGCGTGCGACAACTAGGAAAAAAATTGGGTAGGGACCATCCACAACCGGTCGATGTACGGACGTCCACTCATACATCGACGCGTGGACAAGTTTTAGTCCGCCTCCATGCGCTGGCTCGCGTCGATCGACTCCGGCTAAGTTGCTTCAGCTTGCAAAGTCGTAGAGGAAAGGAGCTAGCTCCCACGTTGGCTTCGAAGACGAAAAAAGCGCCGCCATCAGTTTTCTTGCGGTGGGAAAGATTGGGAGCGATCACGCCGCCGCCATAGTTACACGGCAACCACGTAGGCCATCAACTGCACCAGCAGACGCCATGGAGGTTAACCCTGCCTTCAGTGTTGCTGATCCGGACGGTGACGCCCACACGGCCAAAGCGAGCTCGTCAGACACCACTTACGATGCAGTTCAGGTACCTATAGACCACTATATGTGTTTGTGCTAGTGTTTTTAGTGACAGAAACTTAAAAATTGGAATGACAGATCTTTTACTCGGAGTTCATCAACGAGATGCCGCAATGTCCTCCTTTGCTACAAAGTTATATTTCGATGAAAATATGTAATAACCCTTGTTCTGTTGATCTGATTAGTATCCAGCTCTGCACTACTCTTATTATGTTGAGTTTTATATTGTTGTGGTGACCTCTACTGTTATCCTCCTCTTGTGAGCACATCCAGAAGATAATGTGATTTTTAGCATGCTGGGAATGCTTACATATATGTAAATCACACTATAAAAAAAAATCACCATTGCATTTTACAACATCTGTACTACTACCTCCTACAAAACCTGAATAGATTCAGGAGAGTAATGAGCTAATAAAGAATCTTCTGAATGATCGGAAGCACATCACGAGGCAACTCAATCATCTGTACTACTACTCCCTCCGTCCCTTATTAAGTGTCGTCATGGGATGCATGCCACAAGTTTAACTTGATTTATAAAAAAATACGTATAATATTGCCACAAGTTTAACTTGATTTATAAAAAATACGTATAATATTTATACCTTTAAATAATTTTATTAAAAAAACTAGAACAATGCCAAGATACACGCGTTCAAATATTTAATTTATCCAACGGATAAGAAAAACGAAAAAAAAACCCTAGAGCGAGCCTGTCTAGCTAGCAGCAGACAGTCGTGGATATGTGTCTATTCCCTCCGTTCAGAATATCTGCCGCTTCGCTTCTCGAGAAGCAAATGCCGGTAATTTTTATAAATATTAAATATCATCGATTAGTATCATAATTAGTATCATCAGAAAGATCTTTGGATCTAGTTTTTTAACAAAATTATTTGAAGATATAAATATTACACGTATTTTCTACAAATCAAGTCAAACTTATGGCACGCATCCCCACGACGACACTTATTTTAAAACGGAGGGAGTACCTTAAATTGTGCTGGCTAGAAAGAAATAAATCACGATCCGCCTATAGAGAGCTTAGAGTAGAGTCACCAAATATCTAAAAAGTTGATTTGTCTAAAAAAATCTGGATTTGGAACCTTTTCATTTTCAGTAATTACCTAAAAAAAAATACTTCACCAAATGCATCAGTTCTTTTTTATTGGTTCCAAAAAACAGTATACATACGTACCGTCATCTTCATACAAGCCGAGTTGCTAGAACTGCTTGTTGTGAATCTTTTGTATTCAATTATCTGATAGATTATTTCATTATAATACTTATATATTCAGTTATTCAATCCATAATCAAAGTAGACCTATCACGTTATTGACTCAGTAACAAAAGGTGATTAATTTAACTCCTTGAGATTTCCTTTTTCATAACCATCAAATACAGTTATTTAATTCTCGTCACCACCTTGCAAAAATCAACATATCCTAAACTTGAAAGGAAATTTCACCTCCCACTGTCAGGGGATGCGGAGGGTCGGGATCCCGTGTTGCTCTCCCCTGATTAGGGATTTTTTTTGTTTTCCTAGATTTTTTAATTTATTAAATAATTCAAATAATCTATAAATCAAAGGCTCAAATTTATTTGAGATATTACCTCCTAGTAGGTAAAGAATATCTTACATTGCCCATCGGATTAACATGATCGTTGTTGGATAGCTTTCTGTAATTTGAGATATTCTTTTTTTTTAGCTCAAAAAGAGAATGTTGCTCATCTCAAAAAGAAGAAAGTATTCAATTTTGGGAAAAAAAAAGCTTAGGGGAGAAAATGCTATGGAGACCCGACTAAGGCCATATTTGGATCCTATGAACTAGTAAATAGTTGACTAACAATTAGTCCATAAGAATCCAAACAGGTGAACTAGTAGGTGAACTAGTGGGTGAATTAATGTGTAATACAAGACTCAACTAGTACTAATTTACTAGTCCACAAAATCCAACTAGTTGAACTAGTTGTTAGTTCATTGGATCCAAATAGACCCTAAATTGATACAAATCTCTAACGAGGCTAATACAGTTGTCATAAGAGGCTAATACAATTGTCATAAGAGAAAGCTGCAACCTCTGTAGACCATAAAAAAATAGCATGATACAATGAGCTTTAATAATTATTAGAGACTTCAAATAATAAGATGCAAACACCGATTCAACAAGCTAAGTGTGGTGCAATCTCTTTTCTCTCTGATCTCAACTCATTCACAATATCTCCTCCACTTGTACGATAAATCAGCATTATTGCACGTAGTCCACGACCCACCGTCTAGTGGGGGCATCAGTTTAAAAACATCTCTGTTGTTTTTCTCCAATAGTGTTTGTCGAAACTAATAGCTACCTTTTGAACTCCTGATTCCTTTTTTAGTATGGATCGAATGAATTGGAGTTCACAATCAGTTCCTACCAAGTTCTCGAACTCTGCTTCCTGGAGATGAGCTAAGGAAAACTCATTGGATTTCCATTGGCATAAGTTATCACATAAGTAGCGGTCCTCCTGTAATAAAGGCTAGAAAGATAAATGCATTATTATTCCATACAAAAATGATATGGCACGAAAAAACAAACCGATCAGTATATTGGATTGATGAAAGAATACATTATGTCACCTGAGTCACTCTTAGGCTGAGGTATCTAATATTGTTGCATTGTGCAAGGAGACCTGCTATGCTAGCTCCATAGTTATGTGGTTCCTCCAGTGTAACTTCAACTGTTAAGGATGTGATATGAGGAAGTGACGGAATCCGACCTTTAATTATGTCACATTTTCAATATGGTGCCTAATGAAATTAACAAAAAGGTCAGAATAAAATAAAAAAATGTAATAAATGAGAAAGTGAAAAAAAACATTGCCAAAGAAATATAAATCTTAGACTATGTGAATGGTTTATTTTAATTGTTTTTAACACTTTTGAGGAAAAAATAAATCCATGGAACAAATTCGAGTGCATGAATTGAGGAAAAACAATAAAAACACTTCATGAATACATACGACATACCTTTAAAACTTCAAGAGACACTTCAAGACATCTGGTTAACCTACAAAGCATTGCGGGGGAGCTGGATGCTACCATCGTTTTGGTCGCCGCCGTTAATGTTTCCATGCGAGCACAATCGAATCTTGAGAGTTTCCACGCTTGACAAGTGACCGTGGGACGTCAACAATACGCAAAGCGAGGGGACGGATGCAGCGGTGGGGGGGGGGGGGCTTGAGCCCCCCTACAAAGCGCGGTGACAGTGGAGCGGCAGGCGCGGCGACAGTGGAGCGGAGGGCCGGGCGCAGGCGGCAGAAGGCGGCAGCCCCGGCAGCCGGTGGCGGCAGCCCCCTCTCGCCATTTCCTGGATCCATCCCTGACGCAAAGGAAGGTATGTCACGAACATGAGATCCTCTAGCCTTGGAGCAGCCGAGACCGTGAACTTCTCAAGATAGTAGCAGGGCTCAACATGGAGAACCTGGAGGCTAGGAGTCCTGAGTTTTAAGGATTGAATATTGTGTATCATGCGTAGTGATAGCTCCAAAAGTGTGTCTCCCTCAAGCAGCAGGTCCGCCACCGTACAAAGGTGAAGATTAGTAAGCTGAAGCTTGCGTAGGCACGGGCAGCATGGTGGTGACATGAGTTGGGAAAGGAGATGGCCTTCCACGATCATGTCTTCAAGTGAAACATCTGTGAGAGGAGAATACCACAGTGGAAGAAGAGGAAAACAGACAAAGTTTTGCACCGCTCAATGTCAGATGCATGGTCTCGAGCTCTGAATAGCTAGCTAGGTCATCAATGGCCATCGCAGGAATAGGATCCTCATCCTCCACGTCCTCGTCATAACCGTCCTCGTCATACTAATCGTCCTCTTGGGGTAGAAGGTCTGCGTACCACGTTGCCAGATGCAGGTGCAGGGCTAGAGATCTCACCTCGTGCTGCGCAGCGTAACGGATCCATCCTTGTGCGGCCTTGAAGGACGGTAACGCGAGCTCTTCTGTTTCGCGTCCAGATATGTCGAACGAAATCTCCAGGTCCTTGACGCCGCAGCACCTCCTCCTCGTCGTCGTCGCATTAGCACGAAGCGCGAGAGTGTCGTCGACGAAGGCGAGGTACTGTCTGGCAGCGCCGGCTTCACTGTGAACCTCCGCCGGCCAACTTTCGGAGTCGAAGCGGAGGGCGGCGACCCCCGTCCAGAGGCCACGCCACCGCCGCGAGATCGCCTGGGTGAGCAGGACGTCCGTCGCGTCCGGCAGCAGCTCCAAGATGCGCACCAGCAAGTCATCGTTGAGGCCGCTGATCAGGTCCACGCCGCTGCCGTCAGAGTCTCTAACAGATAGAGCCTCCATGTTCGTCATCGTCGACGATCGATTTCGACCTGTTCGTTCGTTGTGAATCGGAGTAGCCCGTGCGTGTGACCTGCTGACCGCTAGCGCTAGAAGCGATTCGATGAATCTCCCGATCGACCTTGTGCTCTGTCGGATCGAAAAGGGACTATTTCATCGCTTCGAATCCATTCAAATCCTATATTTATTTATATATATAGTTGGGGTGTCTGTCCTATACGTGCACGACTCGGAAATAAACTAGCAATGCCAAGCTAAGGGACACACGCGTTCAAATTTTTAATTTGTCCAACGGTTAAGAAAAGCGAAAAAAAAACAAATCACGATCCGCCTATAGATCTGAGCTTTTTTTTTTTTTGACTCCTATAGATCTAGAGCTTAGAGTCTCCAACAATATCTAAAAAGTTGATTTCTAAAAATCTGGTTTTGGAACCTTTGAGAAATTTATTGGATAAAAAAATCGCTTAGCCAATGCAACACTTCTTTTCATATTGGTTCCTAAAAACAATACATACCGTCATCTTTGTATATGCCGAGTAACTAGAAATCGCTGTCATAGCTGTCGTTCATCTCTGATACACCTAAAATCTTCTGGATAGTCTTCTTCCTTGTCTGCTACTCTATTTTTTAATATTCGGTGTAGCTAGTATCCGGACATCCGGACGCCCATGCCTCACCTGCCTAACACACACTTGCTAGCCCGCGTTTGACCCATCTGACGCATTTGCTGGCCCACGCTTGACACGCTTGACGTGCCTGCTAGCCCACGCCTGCTACTGACCCAACCCTGCGCTGTTGTTATGCATGCCCGCGCGCTATTGCTCATGCATGTGGGGGACTGCCCACACCTGCCCCTCGCATGATGCCATGTCTGGAAAACGAAGGACGCCTGGTGAGTCTGTGTGTGCCACGTCTAGAAAACGACGGATGTCTAAGTCAAAGCATTACCGTTTAATATTCCAGATCTAAAAATAGTTGGCCCATAGCAGTACTATGCTAGTAGTTTGATACATTATTTCATTAATATCTGTATCCAAATAATCAATTGATAATCATGTAGACTCATCACGTTATTGATTAGCAATAAAAGGTTATTAATTTAATTTCTTGCGATTTCCTTTTTTCATAATCATGAAATATGATTATTTAATTCTCGCCACCTTCTAAGACAGTCACCTTCAAAAAAATTAATATATCCTAGTCTACACGCCGGATTGACGTGATCATTGTTGGATTAGTTCAATTAGCTTGTTCGTTTTAGCTAAAAAGCTGTTTTGGCTTATAAGCCAATAATACTTGCTTCTTATATAAAATCAGAAGTTTCTACAGTATTTTGGTTTATCAGCTGGCTTATAAGCAGCGCCAAATAGCAGGACTTATATGCCAGCTGGTAAGCCAAAATATTATAGAAATATCTGATTTTGTGTAAGAAGCAAATACTATTAGCTTATAAGCCGAAACGGCTTTTTAGCTCAAGCGAACAATAACTTTCTGCAACTTATTCTGTCAAGTTTGTCATCAATCAGAGCTACTCTTATGGTTTAGGAGCTAAAGCCAGAATCAGACTACACAAACTAGGGGGTGGGGAAGGGGTAAGATGAGGATAAGATGTTCACTTTGAAATAACTATTGCTACAAGGCAAACTTGCCGAGGCGAAAGAGGAGGAATGAAGCTACGTCAGCTAATCAGGTCTCTATCACGTTGTCCTCGCCTCACAGTGGTCTGGGCCACACTAACAAGTCCACCATCATTGACACACTACTACGACGATGCAATGCCGCTTCGATCGAAGGTTCTCAGTCAGTTACAGAATTCACCATTAAGATATGAAATCTATAATTCATTTATAAAAAAAAAACAGGCAGAAAAAACATTGTTAGGCATGCCGCATGTGTTAATCGATAAGCCATCATGGCATCATTCAATATGGTTGTATAGTTACTGAACTGTGAATTTCACAAGTGAATGATGAATTTCATGTCTCAACGGTGATCACTTGTTGCTACACGAATATACAAAGCCTTCCAATCTAGCCAAATGAGGGTTAAAAACAAATAATACCCAGGTGATATTTGAATAAAGTTTGAGGAAAGGATTGCTGCAATCTTAGCACGAAAAATATTGGGGATGATTTTCAATGTTCATCATCCTCATTGTCATCCAGCCCACAAAAAGAGAAAAACAGGGTAATACATACAAGGAATTTTAAATAACTATTAGGGGCGTTCTGCTCATAATAGATCTCCACGCTATAATCCCACAATACAGCTATGACAGACAGACAGTGAGGAAAGTGAAATAACATATAAATGCTTATTCAACACAACGTGTCAACAACTGTAGTCTCTAATCTCTAGACCACTACACATGTATCTACAGCTGTAGTCTCTACTCTCTAGTCCACTCATAGACAAGGTCTTCACCCCTTCGCTTATACGATGAACTAGTGTCAATGCTCCATGACCCACCATCTAGTATTGGCATAACTTTAAAAGCATGTCTCCTGCCATTTCGATAGTAGTATCGATTGAAACTAATAGTTACCTTTTGAATTCCTGTTGCCCCTGTAAATATGGATTGAATGAACCGAAATTCGCAATTAGTTCCTATCAAATTCTTGAACTCTACTTCCTGGAGATGAGCTAAGGAGAGCTCATGGGATTTCCAATGGCATTTGTAATCACACAAGAGATCCAGTTCTGGGTTGTTATTCTGCAGTAGACCATGGAAGGATATATAAATTATTATTCATCACATGAACAGAACGGTGTTAAATCAAGAAATATACTCTAACCAATTAATATATGGAGTGATGGACGAACATCTTCTCACCTTTGATAAGATGGTGTAGCATAATTGTAGGCTGAGATATTTAATATTGCTGCATTGTGCAAGGAGACATGCTACCCCAGGTCCAGAAGAATGTCGTTCCCCATTTTAATACGAACTGATAAGGATGTCACATGAGGGAGTGGTGGAATCCGACCTTTGATTCCGTCAACACTTCGATACTTTGTCTGATCAAATTAAGAAAGGTTCAAAACCAACACAAAAATGAGAAAGAAGAAAAAGGAAACATTATGAACAAAAAAATAAATATAGTACTCTAGACGATTCATTTTACTATTTCATTAGTTTCACTAGAGATTTAAGGCAAATTAAAACCATAGAACAAATTAAAGTGCATGATGAATTGAACAAATAGCTGAAGCATTTTTCATGGCTTAAGTCCGCCAGCTGGATGCATATGACATACCTCTTCTATAACCCAAAAAGACACTTCAAGGCATCTGGTTAACCTACAGCATTGCAGTAGATGAATGCTACCAGCATTTCTATCGTAGATGGCCGTTCCACGAGAGAACAATTGAATCTTAAGGGTTTCCACGCTTGACAAGTGACCATGGACGTCATCAATATGCAAATGTCGTTGGACCCAGACAACGAGATCCTCCAGCCTCGGAGCCGAGACCGTGAACGCCTTGAGCTTGGGCATTGTTTAGTTCGTTTTTGAGGAGAGAGATTGTAAAGTCCTGTAGCACTTTGTTTTTATTTGGTAAATATTGTCCAATCGTGGCCCAACTAGGCTCAAAAGATTCGTCTCGTGATTTACAACAAAACTATGTAATTAGTTATTTTTTATTTATATTTAATACTCTTTACATGCGGTAAATTATTTGTGAGAGGAGAGAGATTGTAAAGTCCTGTAGCATTTCATTTGTTTATAGTAAATATTGTCCAATCGTGGCCCAACTAGGCTCAAAAGATTCGTTTCGTGATTTACAACAAAACTGTGCAATTAGTTATTTTTTTATTTATATTTAATGCTCTTTACATGCAGGTATAAATTGATGTGATGGAGAGAGAGTGTAAAAACTTGTAATTTCAATTGAAAGTTGCATGGAACTAAACAAGGCCTTGATGCAGTTCTCAATTCGGAGAACACGGAGGCTAGGAGTCCTGAGTTCCAAGAATTGCAACCCAAAGCCCTCTAGCAGTAGCTCCAAAAGTGCGGCTGCCTCAACAAGCAGTTTCTCCTTGGTAGTGGTAGGGAGCTTAAATCTCGCTAGCCGAAGCTTCTGCAGGAGTGGGCAGCATGCAGACGACACAAGGTGGGAGAGAAGGTCGACACCACCGGCTGGGAGCTCGATGTCTTCCAGTGAAAATTCTGTAAGGGACGCCAGATCCACTGCAGAAGAAGGCAGTCGAAGTTCTGCGCGACTCAATCTCAAATGCATTCTCTCTATCTTTGCATAGCAATCTGTCTCATCAAGGGTCATCACAGGATTAGCAATGTTGTTGTTATCGCCTCCTCTGGTTTTGCGAGCCATTTGCCACTGCCACCGCCATGGCAGCTTCAGTTTCAAGATGAATGATTTCACCCCCTGCTGCGCCGCGTAACGGATCCATCCCTGTGCGGATTCCACGGTTAGGGGCACGAGCTCTCCTGTTTCCTGGCTTGATATGTCGAACGAGATCGCCAGGTCGTCGACGACAGAGGACTCATTTGCGGCAGCACGACGCGCGAGAGCGTCGTTGACGAAGGAAAGGTACCGTTCGGCGGCACCGTCTGCCCCGGGGTCATACTTCCTCGGCCTGCTGTAGAAGTCGAAGCGGAGGGCGGCGACCCCCGTCCAGACGCCACGCCACAGCCGCGACAGCGCGCCGGTGCGCACGACGTCCCTCGCGTCCGGCACCAGCTCCAGGATACGCACGAGCAAGTCATCGCTAAGGCCGCTGATCAAATCGACGCCGCCGGCGGAAACAGTCGCCGCCCTTCGTCGTCCCGACCTCCTTCGCAAGCTCATCGTGCAGGACTAGCACGTGCGACCGGCTGGCCGTGGGCGCGCGCCTGGGCGACGCCGCTGCCACTGGCTCTGGTTTCTGCCGCCGTCACTGGCTTTTCTGGGAACGGGAGAAGGGGAGGAGAGAAAATGGGGGTTAGGGTTTGCCGGTTTGGAGAGGAGCCGCCACTGCTCCAATCGGATGAGGCCGAGGAGTGCCGACGGTCTAGCAGGCTGGCCAGGCCCAGCGAGGGAGCGCGTGAGGTAAAATGGGCTTGACCGAATTCAGTCCAGCTCGATAAGGTTGCCGCCTGGCTGAACAAAATAATAAATTTTTGCTTTTGCTGCATGCGGTGGCAGCGGTGCAAAGAACAAAGAAGTACTAGGTCGGACGGACTTGATTATTGTATATACCAAGATTGACCGATTTGAGTCAGTGAAGGAAAAATTTGTTTTCCGTTTTTGAAAAATAAAAATCCAATTTACCCCTCCTTCAATCATCATGGTCGTTCGATTTTGCTCCCTGAGCTATATAAAATCAGATTTTTAACCCCTTAATTTTCAAAACAGATTGTTTTGCATCTTGGATGGTTTTAATTGATGGTGGTTGTCCCGATATGGCGCCATGTCAAAAGAAGATAAAGTTGAAGATTGATTTGTTCACAGAGGGAGAGTAGTAGCTACTAATAACTCGGCTTAAAAATCTACTTTGGTTGTTCTGATTAATCACATTGCGCATACATGACGATGAAACAGTGTACTGTGTCAGTTCATTTGCACAGAATGGATAACTCCATATATAGTGGCAGTATGTTCATAGGAAGTCCACATATTGCATGATGGAACAATATAATGCCTCATTCACTATGCATTTTGCATTGGACGCTGGGATGATCAAATAGCAAAACCAAACTTATTCTTCAATCATAATTTTTTTTGAATAACCTATAGTCCTTTTTTTTTGAACGAAACATATGATCCTATCTTAGGAACTACTCTCCCTCAACTTACACCAACTAGAGCCCATTACTTGTTATATAGTAGCCAAGTAAGTACACACTCTACACTCGTAGAGAAGGCTTCCACTCCAGAGACAAATAAGGTTCCTGACAACAAATCCACATCCCATGTTCCTGTAGTGGTGTAATACATTCAAAAGCATGTATCCTATTCTTCAGGCTGGACTTTGGATCAAAACTTATAGCCACCTTGTAAAGTTGTGTAGTGCTTGCGAGCATGGATTGCACGAACCAAAGTTCGCATTCAGTTCCTACCAGCCCCATGAACTCTACTTCCTTGAGGTGAGGTAAGCAGTAGACAACATCAGATTTCAAACTATCCAGATGGTCGCAAAAGAAAGGTGATTTCATTTCGTTGTCCTGCATAAGTATAAATGATGTTATTAATTAGCTTGATTTGATGCGATGAAAAGAAGTGAGCTATTATTTATTAATGAAGAATCAATGGCTTGATAGGACTAAGTATATGTGATTGTACAGATATACTAACCATCTTGAAGGTGCAACATATGCGAAGGTATTTGAGATTACTACATTGTGCTAAGATATCTGCTGCCATGCCACTTCCAATGGAATGAAGCTCACGAAGATGTACATGAACTGTCAAAGATGTCACTTGAGGAAGCCGTGGAATCCTACCTTCAATTTTGTGAACAGACCGGTATTCTTTCTGATAAATTTAGAGTCCAACAATTACATAAATTTATATTGTAGTATATTCCGCACGTATAGTATATTTCTTTTAAATAGATACGAATGGGCAAAATGTAGTGAGTGTGCAACAGATGTAAGCATGTAGAGGATGATAGAATGTACCATTAGGACATATAGATCCACGTCAAGACGTGCTACTGCCGTACAGCAACTGAGGAGACGAAAGGTGGCACCATTGTGTTCGTCGTAGTATTCATGATCATGGCCTTCACCAAAGTTGAATGCATGTGAGGTCAGCCCAACCCTGAGGCTTCTAACGCATGACAATCCTCCATCAATAATGCCAGTAATCCTGTCAGGTTGGCCACAGCCCAAGAACAAGAGCTCCTCCAGCTTTGGGGCTGAGATTGCGAGCTCATCAAGGCCGCAGTCCACCGTGCGGAGAGCGTGGAGGTTCGGAGTCCTCAGTCTCAGAATCTCCGGACCACATATTATTTTCTCCCACGATAGCTCCAAGAGCGCATCGGCCTCCAGCAGCAGCCTATCTTGGAGTTGGGGTAGTCCTCTACTTTCCAGATCGAAAGTAAGGTCTCTCAGGCGCAGCTTCTGCAACCGCGGACAGCACGCCGACGACAGAAGGTTGGTCACAAGGTAGCCGCTGTCCACAGCAAACTCCATGCTTTCAAGCGTAAGGTCTGTGAGTGTCGCGAACACTGGAGCCGTGGCACCAGCCGGAGGGAGCATGACTCTTGCGCCGCCCAGTGCCAGACGCATGGTCTCCATCTTCTCTGACCTAGGAAGGCAATCAAGGATCTTCACCCCGAGCTGCTTCTCCGAAGCATTATTGCCTCTGTTGTCGCGTCGCTCTTTGCCGGCGTGACGCAGTTCAAGGGCGAGAGACTTGACGTCGTGCCGCACAGCATCGCCGATGCACCCCCGTGCGGCTTTGACGACGGACCGAGGCAGGGGTTTGTGCTGCGGCGTCACGAACGAGATGGCCAGGTGTTGGATGGCGGGATCCGTCTCGGCGGCGCGGAGGGCGATCGCTTTCTTGACGAAGGAGGCGAACCGTCGGACGCCGCCGGTGTCTCCGGAGAACGACGCGGGCCTGCTGGTGGAGGCGAAGCGGAGGGCGGGGAGACGCGTCCAGAGCCCGCGCCAGCGCCGCGAGAGCGCGCCCGTGCGCACCGCGTCCCCGGCGTCGGGGAGCAGCTCCAGGATGTGCACGAGGACGTCGTCACCGAGGCCGCTGATCAGGTCGGCGGCGCCGGCGGCGGATCCGGAGGGAGTCGCCCGCTTCGACATACGGCACACGTCGTCCATCGTGAAGTGTTCCGTGGACGGTGGATGCAAGATACGATCTGGTTATTACTTATTAGGTTAATATATATAATTCCCCGGCCAATATAAATGCTTTCCACACTTTCCACGGTTATTTATTTTCATGGGTGGACTGATGAAACGTGCGAGTTAGGCCCTAATTGATATAAAATATTTTTTGGAGTTAGAAAAATACCATGATTTTATGAAATACTCCCTCTATATCATATTTAGAAGTCGTTTGACATGGTTTTTAAAGTTTAATCTCATACTTTTATAAAAATACTCGTCACAAAGTGGTATATTTATACTTTTATGAAAATATTTTTCAAGATAAATCTATGTATATGATTTTTACATTTTCAAACTCAACAATTTAAAAATTATTTATGATTTATATTTCTAATATTTAATCCAAACTTTATTCAAAAACGACTTCTAAATACGATCTGAGGGAGTACTTTGGTTTTAGAGTGCTATGAAATATTTGGGTGAAACAAACTTTATGGGTTTGGAATCATGGTATTGTTAAAATTATAGTCATTTTGGATGCCACAAATTTTATAGTTTAGGTGCACGATGCCCAGGCGGCTATACACTACAGGAAACTCCGACTTTGCCTAGTGCTAAAAGCTTTGCCCAATGCCAAATATCGGGCACTCGGCAAAGGCTCTCTTTGCCGAGTGCCGCACTCGGCAACGAAAGGCACTGGCAAAGGACACTTCACCGAGTGCCTGGCACTCGGCAAAGAGACCCTTTGCCGAGTGCTCGACCATCGGCAAAGGCAAGCACTCGGCATAGATGGGCGCCCGGTGGACGGCATCCATCACCGTTAACTTTGCCGAGTGCCAGGTGTTAGGCACTCGGCAAAGAAGGTACTTTGCCCAGTGCCGACCTGGCACTCGGCAAAGAATATACTTTGCCCAGTGCCAAACCTCGGCACTCGGCAAAGCAGGCACTTTGCCCAGTGCCAAACTTTGGCACTCGGCAAAGTAACTTTTTTTCTTTTGAATTTTGACCCCAAATTTTTTTTTGAGGCTTTTTGTACGCTGCCACAAAGAACATGTTAAACTTTGGGATGTTTTCAATGCATTTTATTATATTTCTCTAGTTATTTTATTTTTTTTGAGTTGTTTCAGGAAAGAACGTTTGAACTACTTGGTGCATCGAGTAATGGTTTTGTGTGATTCAAAAAATATTATCTTTGTTTGTTACCATAAATTTAGGCTAATTTCAGGACCAGTCTCGGAATTTCGATCAATGTCTTGCGAGGGGCACGGCCGCCTACGTGCGAGTGATTTGTTTTTTAATTGTATAAAATGCTAAATAGCCCCGAATATTATGAAACTTGGTGACAAGTCTTGAAATCATATGTGTGTCCTGTGGTAAAAATTTGATAAAGTTTAGAGCACGTGGCGACATAAGTTCTTCACAAAACAGAGCACCCTCACATGCGATATAAGAAACACATGTGTTGATGTTCAGGATTCTGAGCACCATACGTCGATAAGTGCTCGAAACTTTATGAAATTTTTACCACAGGACACACATATGATTTCAAGACTTGTCACCAAGTTTCATAATTTTCGGGGCTATTTCGCATTTTATACAATTAAAAAACGAATCGTTTCAAGACGTAGGCGCCGTGCCTCTCCCGCACGTTGATCGAAATTTCTAGACCGGTCCTGGATTTAGCCTAAATTTATGGTAATAAACAAAGATAACATTTTTGAATCAAACAAAACCATTACTCGATACACCTGTAGTTCAAACGTTCTTTTCCCGAAACAATTCAAAAAAACAAAATAACTTGAGAAATATAACAAAGTGCATTTAAACTATCCTAAAATTTAACATGTTCTTTTTGGCAGTGTACAAAAGCCTCAAAAAATTTGGTTCAGAAAATCAAAAAAAATTCTTTGCCCGGTGCCAACCCTAGGCACTCGGCAAAGTAACCTCTTTGCCCGGTGCCCGGATCCGGCACTCGGCAAAAGGATGTAACGTGGCTTTTTGCCGAGTGCGGATCAAGGCACTTTCGGCAAAGGGGAGGTTCTTTGCCGAGTAGGCGTGATCCGGCACTCGGCAAAGTCCCTTTTCTACTATACCCGCCTGCCGGCTCTTCTCTCCCTTATCTCTTTTCCATTCCTCTCACTCGCCCGGCACCACGCCGCCGCTCCGTCGTCGCCCGCCCGAGTCCCGCCCGTCCTTTCGTGCGCCCGTGGCCGGAGCCGCCGTGCGCGCCTCCACCTGCCGGGCAGCTAATTGTCTTGGCCGAACGCGCCGGCGCCCGCCCCTCCCGACCTGCGGCCGCGGCGGCACGCCGGCAGCGGCGCGCCCGCCAAGCTCCAGCCGGGCCCGGGCGCCCTCGGCCCCTCCACCACCGCTCCCGCCCCCCGCCCCTTCCCGCCACCGGCCGGCCACCCCGCCGCCCGGCCGGCCTCGATGGCCCGGCCGGCCTCAACAACAGCCGCGCCGAAGAGCGGCCGCCTCCCGACCGGCCCCTCGCCCTCGTCCCGTGACCCGGCCGCCGGCCGCCACCACCGCCGCCCGGCCGGCCCTCAGCGGCCAAGCCGGCATAAACGCCCGCCGCGGCCGCCCCGCGCCCCGGCCAGATTCTCCTCCCTTCCTCGCCCCGGCGATTTGCAGCGGCCGGCCATCCTCCACGGCCGCCTCGGCGTCGTCCCTCTACAGCCCCCGACCGGCTCTCACTCCTCGGCCGGCATTTGCGGAGTCCGCCAGCCCTGGCCAGCCCGGCCCGGCCGGCCCACGCGTCCCGACAACAGCCCGGACGCCACGGTCACCGCTCTTCGGTCGGCCCAATGCGTCCCCGCTGCCCCCCACTGCGAGGAGAGGAAGGGGGCGAGGTAGGGAGAAGAAGGAGAAGAGGAGAGGAGGAAGGGAGAAGAGAGGAGAAGGTGTCACCGCTCTCATCCCGTCGACGCTCACACCGCTACGGTTGTCCCATCGACGCCCTCGCCTATAGGTATATTCACTAGCCTTTGTGTAATAGTTGTAATGTAGTGGTAGTTAGTAAGTATTAGTGGTTAGTGTTAGTGTTAGTAGTAGTTAGTATGTTTGATATGTGGATGGATGCTGGCCTTCGTGTATATTTGTGATAAATGTGTGTAGGCCTTCGTGCCTATGTTTTCTGCAGGGTTTGGGACCTCCCTGTGTAGGGGAGGTTCTGCCGAAATTTTTAGTTGACACTTACCAAATTTCTTTTTGTAGGAGAAGGACACGTGAGTGACCTCGATCGACTTCGTCAACGTTTGGTGCGCTCGCACCGCCTCGCCTCTCCATCGCACCGCCTCGCCACGGCCCCGCTAGCCTGACCTCACCGACACCTAGGGTATAACCCCCACTCCTTTGCATGCATGTTTCATTCACGCGTCTCCCGTCTGAAAGAGATACGATCGGAGGTATGCAGATCTTTTGCATATCTCTGACCGTATCTCTTTTGGACTGTCCACGTATTTTGGACAGCCTGCGGATGCGTAGATGAGGTTGGTTTTCATGCACCCCTCCGGTTCGAGTCAGACTTTCGGCATCACCTCCCTGTTATTCTCCGGATACACACAAGGACGTGTATCGGGAGAACAGCGGGAAGGTGCTGCCGAAATTCTGTCTCGAACCGGAGGGGAGCACGAAAACTAACCTAATCTACGCATCCGTGGGTGAGATTAGGACCTATCCTCACCTATTAGAGAGTAGGAATGACGTGCAGATGCAATTCCTAGTTATGCTACACCCTTACATATATATATGCCAGAGGATGGAGAACCGTGATTGGATGTACACGGGGCATGCACAATTGACCGCGGAATGGATGATTAAGACTAATGCTTTCTTAGAGCATTCTTTTGGCGTGGCTGCTAAAGGGTCCAGTCGAATGCCATGTCCTTGTTTCAAATGTGACAACCGTGTAAGAAAGAAAAAGAAGCACGTGGGGGAAGATCTTGTCTTGTATGGATTCACGCCAAACTACACCTGCTAGATCCATCATGGTGAAGCTGATCGTATTAGGGAGGAGGTGGTGAGACCACGCCTCGACGCTTTTGATGGAGAAGCCGGGGTGGCAGAATGGACGGATGACTTTCAGGAGGCACGGTTCGGTGAAGAATTTGAGGACGAGCCAGAGGAAACCGCGAAGGCGTATTACGATATGTTGTCTTCCGCCCAGAAGCCGCTTCATGAGAAGACATCGGTTTCACAGTTAGATGCCATTGGACGCCTAATGGCGTTGAAGTCGCATTGTGCCATGAGTCGAGACAACTTTGATTCTTTGTTGGCAGTGGTTGCATCCCTCCTTCCAGATAGTCATGTTTTGCCGAAGAACTTGTACGAGTCACAGAAACTTCTCCGTGCACTTAAGATGCCATATGAGCCAATCCATGCTTGTCCGAATGGGTGTGTCCTATTTTGAAAGGATCATGAGAAAGTAACACATTGTCCAAAGTGCAAATCCTCTAGGTATGTGGTGGAACCTATTGAAGGCAAAAATGGACACCCTGGTATCCCCGTAAAGGTCCTACAGTACCTTCCTTTCATACCGAGGATCCAACGGTTATACATGACAGAGGAGTCCGCGAAACAGATGACATGGCATAAACATAAGAGAAGATACAACTCTGACAAGATGGTACACCCATCGGATGGTGATGCATGGAAGCATTTCAATGCCATACATCATGATAAAGCTCTGGAGGCTCGCAATGTACGTGTAGCGCTGGCAACAGATGGGTTCAACCCCTATGGAATGATGGCGGCCCCGTACACTTGTTGGCTTGTATTTGTGATTCCCCTCAATCTTCTCCCCGGCGTCATGTTTCAACCCAAGAACGTGTTTATGTCGCTCATAATTCCAGGACACCCGGGCAACAAGATGGGTGTCTTTATGGAGTCTCTCATTGATGAATTGATCCAAGCATGGGAAAAAGGTGTACTCACATATGACCGAGCTACAAAGAAGAACTTCACAATGCATGTGTGGTACCAGTACTCCCTCCATGACTTTCTGGCGTATGGAATATTCTGCGCGTGGTGTGTTCAAGGCAAGTTTCCATGCCCAATATGCAGGAGTGCTGTGAGGTTCATTCGTCTGAAGATGGGGGGCAAGTTTTCTTCATTTGACCAACATCGTCAATTCCTCCCTCTTGACCATCCATTTAGACGAGATGTCAAGCACTTTAGGAAAGGAGTTCAAATCACCGACCCTATACCTCACATTATGACCCCTACTGAGGTCCGTGCTGAGATAGAAGCTCTTAAAGAGGATAAGCAGAAAGGTGGTTTCATTGGATATGGTCTAGAACATCAATGGATTCATAAATCAGGCTTGACTAGGCCCCCTTATTTCAATGACATTCTTCTTCCACACAACATTGATGTAATGCACACAGAAAAGAATATCGCTGAGGCTCTCTTTGGAACACTCATGGACACAGATAAGTCCAAGGACAACGTGAAGGCTAGACTGGACCTAGCAACTATGTGTGATAGACCAAAGCAAGTGATGAAGCCTCCCGTGCCGGGGGGCAAATAGAAAAGGACAGCGGCCGATTTTATATTGAAAAGAGACCAAAGGAAGGAAGTCCTGTTGTGGATTAAGAGCTTAAAGTTTCCAGATGGGTATGCCGCAAATTTGAGTAGGGGAGTTAAGTTAGACACTATGTGAGTCTTAGGGATGAAGAGTCATGACTACCACATATGGATTGAGAGGCTTCTTCCTGCGATGACTAGGGGATATCTCCCTGACCATGTGTGGCGTGTGCTGGCAGAGTTGAGCGTGCAGAGGACCGTGCAGCCTGCTTCCACCCCGCCGGCGGAGGAGGACGACCAGCAGGTGGACTTCGACACAGCTGGAGGCGGCACTTCCTCTGACGAGGCGGACCCCGAGGCGGGGTTAGCGGTAGTCGGGGGATCCACTTCCACTACCACTGGCTCTACCTCGTCAGGAGTCTACTTGCGCGGGCCCTCGAAGCTCCCGAGTAGGGCGATCCCACTAGCCGAGCGCCCCGTGATTCGACCACATGGCGACGAGTAAGTATTATTTCAGTACCATTTCATATGTCATGTTGACAATCATATTGGACACTAACAATTCTTCTTAATCAATTGCAGTAATTGGGTAGTAGTGTCCGAAAAGGGGCGCCACATCAACGGCACCATGGGCCTTCTGATTCGGAAGCACTACCCTGGCATGGTCACGTATGCCGGGGTGACTTCACCACCTTGGTCGTGGGACCACTTCTACGCCGCCGTAGACAGCGGCTACGGCACCGTTGCAGCGCGGATCAAGCAGGAGTTCTGGGTGAGTGTTTCTAGTTCAATATGAATTGATTAATAATGCAATAACACATGATGTCTCTATGCAGGACTACCACACGTGCGACCCTAGGTATGAGGACCGGGCGGCGTGAGTGCAGGACAGGGTCGCCAAAAATCGACTCGCGGACCTTTACTACGAGGCGCGGCTCCAGTGCATCGTAAACTACCACGGCGAGGTCCTTGGTGTACAGCTGAAGAAGAGCGAGGCTAGGCCCATGCAGCTCACCAGGGACCAGTACCTCTCGGTAAGTATGAAACATCAATTCATACTCATTCCATGAAGATTAGGCAGCAATCATTCTATGTTCTGACATATCAATACTTGGTTGGCATGCAGCAATGTCCTGAATGGTGCTCTAGGCATCGCCTTTGCTGGGAGGCCATAGTGGACAGGTGGCTCTCAGAGGAGTGGGCGGAGAAGCACAAGGTTCGCCGGGACTGTCGCTTGCAGATGGGTGGGCCAGTACACCACTAGGGCAACCGGAGCCTCAGCGCGTACGCCGCCACTTGGGTAATCTTCTTTGTGTTTGCCTCTTTATTTATTCTAATGCTCAATTCATGTTATTTGTAATCATCTTTGTGTTTCCCATGCAGTCCCAGGCACACCAAGGCCAGGATTGCAATGAGTTCATGGCGTTCGTCTTGTCACACAAGGGCAAGGCGACGGCTCCTGACGTCACCTACAAACCGGCGGACGGCCCTGAGGCGTACACCAACCCGAGCGCCTACACCAAGATCAGCGAGTACACCTCGGCGGCACGCGAGCGCCATGGGGAGGACTTCGATCCAGCAACGCAGCCCCTGGACATGGACCTTCTGATGAGGCTTGGTGGAGGGAAGCAACACGGCAGGTACTTCATGGCGGACAGCACAGTCGACTCCGCCTCTGTTCCCAACCTCGCTGAGATTCGAGCAAGGAGCATAAGCTCCTCCGTCCCCATACGCCCTCGGCAGCAGAACTCCCAGCAGCAGATTTAAGAACTCCAGGTTAGTACTGTTTCATGCATCGATCACTGCTGTTACATATCTACCTAGCATTTGAGTTGTTCGAACTTTGCGTGTGAATGTTGCAGGCCTCTTGCGGAGGTTGGAGGCCCAGCAGGCGGCAGCGGAGGAGGCCCATCGGCTACAGATAGAGGCTGTACAAGCCCAGAGGGCGGCCGAGGCGCAGAGGATGTGGGACATGTTCAGCTTCATGTCGAGCTTTCAGGCCTTACAAGGTGTGACCGTGCCACCGTCGCTGCTCGCTCCAGTTGAGCCTCCTCCTCCTCCTGTCTTTGTGACCCGGTGAGTATGTCTGGTTTTCTACTAATTCGTACACCATATGCGGCTCTTGTGCAGATACTCATGAACTCGCTTCTCTTTGGTGCAGCCACAGTCGGCCGGTTCCAACCCGACTCCTCAGGGTGGCCTTTCGCCACAAGGCGGGTGGCCAACTGGCCCTTCACCGCCTGGGCCCTCCGCTCCACAGCCCGGGTGGTCAGTATGGCAGTAGGTATCCGTCGTTTATCCCTTGATGTTTGTTCGGCCTCTGTTGGACCCAGACATATGTTCGTATGTGACTTATGATGGATTATGACTCGTATGTGATGGACTATGGATGATATTTGTGTATGTGATGCATTATGGACGATATTTATGTATGTGATGCATTATGGACGATATTTATGTATGTGATGGATTGTTGATGAAATGCGTATGCGTCGTATTATGCATGATGGATGTCATGTATCTATGGTATATTCGTGATGTGATTTTATTGTTTGTGTTGGCGGAATAGAAAAAAACAAAAAAACAACATTTTTATCCTCTTTGCCGAGTGTTAACACTGGGCAAAGAGGCTTTTTTACCGAAAGTGCCATGGCACCGGCACTCGGCAAAGCCGGGCGGCGGAGGCACTGGTTTCCCGGCTTTGCCGAGTCTTTGGTGCCATGGCACTCGGCAAAGAATGTTCAAAAAAAAAAAAAAAGCTCTTTTGCCGAGTGCCCCCTCCCCGGCACTCGGCAAAGAAATTTTTAAAAAAAATAAAAAGGCTCTTTGCCGAGTGCCCCCCGCGGCGGCACTCGCAAAGAAATTTTCAAAAAAAAATAATAAATGTTCTTTGTCGAAAGTGCCGGCCGTTCGGCACTCTCGGCAAAGAGGCCGTCAAGGCTAACGCCCTAAAAAACGTTTGCCGAGTGCGGACTTGGCACTGGGCAAAGCCTTTGCCGAGTGCCGAATACGGCACTCGGCAAAAAGGTCTTTGCCGACCCTTTCTTTCCGAGTGCGGCACTCGGCAAAGCCTTTGCCGAGTGCAAATGTGCCTTTGCCGAAAGTGCTGCCAAAGACTCAGCAAAGAACCTGTTTCCTGTAGTGATAGAAGTGAGAGGAGGGAGGGGGTTGTGTGACGGCAGGGCTAGGTTCGCCGCCCGTCATTGACCGAATGGCTAGAACATGAAAATAAAATGTTAAACATGGATCGTGTGCAAGCATGACTTGTGCTATTATACATGGATATATAGTCTCCAAACAAATACTTTTCCATTCTAAATTATAACTCACTTTAAATTTTTTTCATCCATTTTACTATATCTATATATATTATTGTATCTAGGTATATAGCAAAATAAATATATATAAAAAAGTTAAAACAACTTATAATTTAGAAAAACAGAGTACTATTCTCAGGATTTGCTCAGCACTCGATCAGGCGCTCACCAATAAACAAACATTTTTCTCACGATTATTATAACAAATATCCGAGCAATAAGTACACGTGCTTAATTATGGATCAGGCTTCCACTCATAGGACAAACCAGGGTCATGACAAATCCACGTACCACCACCGCCTGGAATAAACTCGGAACTCCGAAAGTGCTTATCATCCTGTTCAGCTAGCCGGCACATTGGACTGAAATTGAGAGTCACCTTCTGAAGATGCATGGCATGCGCAATCACCTGTCGCATGAACCAGCGTTCACATTCGGTTCCTGCAAGTCCTGTGAACTCTACTTCCTCGATGTCATGTAACTGTATCTGATGGGATTTCCATGAGTCCTCATGATCGCAGAAATAGTCATGCTCACGGCACTTCGGTAACAACTATAGGGATATAATCATGATTTTAGTGCAATGTAAAGGAATGTCTTAGGAAATTTAATAACCAAGTAGAATTAGCTAGGGTACCCCCTACTCACCAGTTTTTCTAAGGAGCAGTATATGCGAAAGTATTTGAGATTGCTACACTGTGCCAAGAGATCTGCTAGACCAAGTCCAAACGAGTGCAACTCGGGCAAAGAAACATCAACAGTCAAAGATACCACGTGTTTAAGATGAGGTGTTCTCCCACTGGTTATGTCATCGAGCCGCTCGCCTGGCTAAAATAGATGATACAAAGACAATATATTGCAAGTAAATATGGATCCATACAATACATCATTGGTTTTGAAACCAAACCAGGTAAAAGAATTAATTTTACTAGTTGGTTAAAAAACTATACAGACCTTGACAGCATAGGCTGATATTTCTTTTTTGTTCTCTTCTCTCTTTTTTTTTTTTGAAAAAGGACTTAACGCAAAGTGTGCACAAATAGAAATGATTTTAACATTATTTCTAATGGTTTGTCTCAAATCATGCACAATATATGATGTGAAAAATGATTGATCATTGAGAATCTCAGATTCAGTATTCGCAAACAAATTTCAGCTATAGAACTACAAGTCCATAACTATACAATTTCAATTCATAACTACTCAGAGAGTTTGACATTGAATACAATTACTGCATTCATATATTTATGTATAATAAAAAAATTCAACTGCTAATTGAAACAATGCAAAATCAATGATTGTGTTTGATTATTGTTTAACTTCTTTTCATCTGTAAACACGCAATGGAATTTGCTTTTGGAATTTCAAATGGCTAGCTACAGGGTCATTATATTTTCTAAGAGAAAAAAAAATGAAACTTTAAGTGTGGTTTTCAAAGAGTTTACGTTTTGCAAGGCATATCAATGGATGTCCTCTGGATGCATACCTTTGGTATTCCAAGAGATACCTCAAGGCATGTGACTGAAGTACAGCACTGGAGTAGGCAAATGCAACTAAAAGTTGATGTCGTAGTCACCGTACTCGTAATCACCATACTCTTCTGCATCATCAGATATAGCTGCGCCATGTGATTGCAATTCAGTCTTGAGGCTTTTCACGCACGGCAATTCATCACCGTCAATGAACATATGCATAGACTGGTCATATAAGAAGGTGAGCTCCTCCAGCCTCGGGGCTGAAATCCTGACTGTCTTGAGGTAGCCGTGGCGGCGGCGGTCCACCAGATGGAGAACCCGGAGGCTAGGAGTTTTCAGTTCCAAACCCCAAACGCCTCCCATTTCCTTGCAGTACAGCTCCAAGAGTGCGCTGGCCTCAACCTTGAGCAGATCTGTATCCCGTTTAAGAAGCCTAAGCTTACTCAGATGCAGCTTCTGCAGATGCGGGCAGCACGGCGACGACAGGAATTGGGCAAGGTTGCGAGCAGCGAACTCGAAATCTTCAAGCGAAAGATCCACGAGTGAGGTGAACACTGCAGCAGCGGGGAGCTGGACACCTACACCGTTCAGTTTCAAGTGCAAGCTCTCCAGATTTGCTGAACTTGGAAGTTGGCTGAGATTGATCGTGGGTAGCTTCAAAAAGCTGATCATAGGTAGCCTGAGTTCAAGGACGAAAGATCCCACCGCGCTCTGCAAAGCATACAAGATCCACTCCTGCGCAGCTTGGGAGGACTGCGACACCAGCTGTTCTGTTTGACGGCCGACAGGATCCATCAGGAACGAGATGGTCAGGTGCACGAGGGCGGCATCGCCCGCCATGGCGCGCTGGGCGAGCGCGCTGCCGACGAAGGCGAGGAACCGCCTGGCGCCGCTGGCTCTTTTGAATCTCGGGCTGCTGGTGGAGGCGAAGGTGAGGGGAGCTGACGCGCGTCCAGAGGCCGCGCCAGCGCCGCGAGAGCTCGCCCGTGCGCACCGCGTCCGCCGCGTCCGGCAGCTGCTCGAGGATGCGCACGAGGACGTCGTCCCCGAGGCTGCTGATCAGGTCGGCGCCCCGGGCAGACGCCGTTCGTCGTTGGCAGACGCCCATCGTGTATGTCGTGGCTCTGCACCAACGCCGCCGCCGGAGCAGGTGCGATCAGATTAGTTTTTTTTAATACTCGCAAAGATGCGATCAGATTAGGGAGGGATACATCACACGGCCTAACAAGCTAGACTTCCGGGACGTGGATGGGCCGTTTTCCTTAGCGTATGTATACCGTACTAGGTAGGCCTGGTGTATTGGTGTACAAACTACAAAGCCCAATCAAGGTTCTTGAGACCCAACACATTGAGAGCCCATGACATGGCATCAGATAGCGGCCTCGGCCCCGGCAACGACGACCTCCTGCGCATCATCCAGCTGCTGCCCGACGCGCGGGACGCGGTGCGCACGGGCGCGCTCTGGCGGCGCTGGCGCGGCCGTCCCCGCACTCCGCTTCGCCTCCACCTTCGGCAGGCCGGCCGGGCGGCCGGCGACGACGACGACGTCCGACGGTACGACGCATTCATCAACGCCGCCCTCGCCGGCTCGCCCTCGGCGCCGCCCAGTTGGCGGAGCACGCCATCGAGCACCTGGGCATCTTGTTTTTTCGGTTAACAACCACGTCGACACCGCACGCGGAGTCGGCCGAGCAGGTCGTGAGGACGTCGCCCATCAGAGATGCACACACGGAGGTGGATCCGGTACGCGGCGCCGGCGCGGCATACTGTAAAGTCTTTCGTCCTTGAACAGCCTCGGCTTTGGCGCGGCGAACGAAAACGAGACACCATCCGTTTGGCAGTGTAAGGAAACGATGAAGAAACGTCTGGTGAACCTCGACAGTCGACAACCTCATCGACCTTGAGTTTCCGGCAGGTCTGAAGCAGCTGCTGCTCGAGTCCGGTGTGCTGTCACCCGTCAGAGCTATTGATTGGTGAAGGGCATTGGGTACCTTCAGTCCCTAGAACCGAGGACTCTCCAAGCCTCTGGGCTCTCCACATGAACGGCGCCGCTGCTGCTACGATCTTAATAAGACACTCGCGTTGTCAGCCCCAAGGCTGGGGGAACTTACGGTCTCGAATCGGCCGTGTCTGAAGGTCTACTCCGATGAAGATTTGCCGCGTGTGGCGAGCCTCAGGATTGGCCAGCTGTGGTCACATGGCTACTCTGATTACGGTGACATGAACGCTACAAGCTTTTACTTGAAACATCGACCTGTGACCTACACTAGCAAGAGCTAACTGTTTCTTAGTAATTATTCATCTCCGTGTGTTGAAACAATTAAATAGATCCCAGGAGACTACTGGGTAAAAGAGGAGACACTAGCTAGATGTCTCTTCAAGTGCTTGGAAGCTACTATTAGTATAGAAACGATTTCTAATAATGGCGATAGTTTTTTATCTTTAAAGGTGACTTGGCGAACCATCAGTGTCAAAGTGCAATAAGCGTAGTGTCATTCCACTAGCGTAAGCCTGGGAACCACAAATTTAAACGATTTGCACTAGTGGTGACGTATTTAAGTCGAATATCTATGTAAATATTTTACACAAAAAGATTATTTTAAGTCAATTAATGGTGTGGTTTATATTATGTAGTAAAACCATCTCTAATAACTAATTTATTTCCAGAGGTGGCTTAGTAATATGAACTGTGTGTGTCTAATATTTTTACAAATTTCAAATACTTTCTTTCCATATTATTATTAAACCTGATCGCATTCAAATTCAAATAGGCATCATAGCTAGTTATAACAAAACAATAACAAATATACATCATTGACAATTATATTTCAATACATATGTTGTCAAACAAATACTTACTTCATTCTACCATAGTCATCGATCAAGTATATACATCAAACATAGTTTATACATACTCCTTTTGTCCCAAAATAAATACACATCTCGTTTCTCAAGGAGTCTAATTTTTTAAAGTACTCTCCTTAGTGGGTCTATGTTCATGGACGGAGGGACTATGTGCACAATGAATCACAACTTGTTCTATTGTCAACCGGTCACTCACTAAGCATTTAGGACGATGGTCAATGAGCACAATGAAACACAACTTGTTCTATTATCAATCAAAAAGTTCTTGAACGATCATATATAACATTTGGTCCTATGTATCCTAGCAACTACTCTCCCACAGCTTATGTTAGCTGGGGCCTATTATTTGCAATAATAATACTACCAAGAAAGTACACACTCTACACTCACACAAAAGGCTTCCACTCCAAGGACAAATAGGGCTCATGACAAGAGGTCCACATCCCATGCTCTTGTAGTGGTGTAATACGCTCAAAAGCATATATCCTATTTTTTAGACTGGACTTAGGGTCAAAATTTATTATCACCTTATGAACTTGTGAGACGCTTGCGAGCATGGATTCCATGAACCAAAGTTCGCATTCAGTTCCCGCCAACCCCATAAACTCTACTTCCTCGAGGTGAGATGAGCAATAGACCACATGGTAATGCCAATTGTCCCAATGGTTGCATAAGAAAGGTGAATTGAAATCGTTGTCCTGCATAAGGACAAATGATGTTAGCATGATTCAATGCGATGAAAATAAAAGGAACAAGACAGCTAGGAAATTTTTACTAAGAAATGGCCTGACAGAAAGGACTAGCTACTAGCTAGGCACAAGTACTAACCATCATGAAGGTGCAACATATGCGAAGGTATTTCAGATTGCTACATTGTGCTAAGATATCTGGTATGCCAATTCCGAATGAATGCAGATCATATAGAGAAAGATGGACCGTCAAAGATGTCACTTGAGGAAGCCGTGGTATCCGACCTTCAATTTTGTTAACTTTTCGGTTTTCTTCCTGGTCAATTTCAAGGTCAAAGTAAAAAAAAAATTAGACGTGTGTGAAAAACAAAATATTGAATATGAGCAAAAATATTAAACCTTGAAGTAATTTTTAGAAACCATTTGAAACTGGAATAACGAGAAGATTTCCTTTTGTCCGCCCCAACCAAAATAAGAAAGAGTATACCCATATTGGAACGCATTAATTTGGATGTTGATGCACAGATAGTTTAGTTGATCATTATATATAATATATATAGTTTTGCACTTTGATGCAAATCAGGCACACGTAGCACACTGAAGCTTAGAACAGGTTTCAAGTAGTGCAAAAAATAACTGATCAGGTTAAATATGTAAAGCCATACTCCAGATCGATCACTGTTGAGTGGTTCTGACATGCCATCGTGGTGGGAGGCGCCATACTTCAGATCCATGCATGGATCACTTCCGGGTTGGAATTCATATTTAGAAAACAAAAATGTACTTTTCTAGAAATCAAAATTTAATAAATAAATTAAATATGATCGAGTGGCCATACATACATGGTCTGCCATAGATATAGATGTACGCATGAAGTGAAGGATGAGATGCATGCATGCATACCTTGAAGACACAAAGATCCAGGTCAAGGCATGCTGCTGCCGTACAACAACGGAGGAGACTAAAGGCGACACCGTTTTCTTCCTCGCGGCATCCACCATAATATGCATGTGAGGTGAGCTTAACCCTAAGGCTCCTAACGCACGGCAATTCTCCATCAGTGTCAATCTTACTGAAAGGTTGGCCATCCAAGAACAAGATCTCCTCTAGCCCTGGGGCTGAGATTGTGAGCTCAGTAAGGAAGGTATCCACCGTGCGGAGAACACGGAGGCGAGGAGTCCTCAGCCGCAGAATCCTCGCGCCAATCACCGCCTCCAACGACAGCTCCAGGAGCTCCTCGGCCTCAATCAGCAGCTCCACATCCTCAGCAAAACTAACCTCTGTCAGGCGCAGCTTCTGCAGCCGCGGACAGCACGCCGACGACAAGAGGCGGCGGGCCAGAAGGTGGCCACTGTCCACGGCGAACTCCATGCTTTCGAGCGTGAGGTCTGCGAGCGACGCGAACGCCGCTGCCGTGCCGGGGAGCCTCACCGTTGCACCGCCGAGTGCCAGACGCAAGGTCTCCATCCTCGCCGACCTAGGAAGGTCATCGAGGATCATCACCGCGTGCTGCCCCCACGCATTGCCTTTGATGTTGAAGCGTTGCTTTCTGCCGGCGTGGCGCAGTTCCAGGGTGAAAGCCTTCACGTCGTGCTGCACGGCACCTCGGATCCACCTCCGTGCGGCGGCTTTGCTGACGACGGACGGCGGCAGGAGCTTGTGCGACGTCTCGAACGAGATGGCCAGATGCTCTACGGCGAGCTCCGTCTGGGCGGCGCGAGCGGCGATCGCGCTGTTGATGAAGGAGGCGAACCGTCGGACGCCCTTTTCTCCCGTGAACACGGGCCTGCTGCTGGAGGCGAAGCGGAGGGAGCTGGCGCGCGTCCAGAGCCCGCGCCAGCGCCGCGAGAGCGCGCCCGTGCGCACCGCGTCCCCCGCGTCCGGCAGCAGCTCGAGGATGCGCAGGAGCACGTCGTCGCAGAGGCCGCTGATCAGGTCGGCGCCCTCGGCAGACGCCCGTCGTCGTCGCTTTCGCTTCGACCTGCTGCGCACGCCCATTGTGTCTGCTGCTAGCCTGCTACTACTCTGCCACCGCCGCCGCCACCGCCGCCGTCGTCTATAGGATTGATGTATCTTTTCAAGGAAAAAAAAGAAGAAGAGTCCCTCAAGACCACGTCAGGGTTTTTCTAGAAAGGCTGACCACGTCAGGGTCAGGGCAACCAAATCCAATCGAACATATCTGCTTCCAGTACGTGCACCGGACGAGGCTGGGCACTCCTCCTCCTGATGTAAGAAGCCACAGCCCAGTCCAAGATGCTACCGTTTGTCTCAGGGATAAAAGACCCAACTCAACATTCAACAATCACGGCATCCAAGCGACGGCACTTGCTGAAGAGGATGTCGCAGCTAGCCTCGCCGGCGGACGGTGCTACATGGTACTGTCGATGGCGTTTTGTGGAACGTGAGGAACAGACACTATGTTCATATATAGGAAGTGATCCATATATATGTAATACCTCTGCATGATGGAACAATGCCCACTATGCATTTCGGAGAAAGAGCAGAGCGAAACTTGTTCTATCAATCATACAGAGTGCTTGAACACCTGGCAACTAGTTACTCTCTCGGCTTATAACAGTTAGGACCTATTATTAGCAATAATACTACCCAAGCAAGTACACACTCTTACACTCATAAAGAAGGCTTCCACTCCAAGGACAAATAGGGCTCATGGCAACAGGCCCACGTCCCATGTTCTTGCAGTGATGTAATACGCTCACAAGCATGTATCCTATTCTTTAAGCTGGACTTCGGGTCAAAACTTATTGTCGCCTTTTGAAGTTGTGTGATGCTTGTGAGCATGGATTCCATGAAACAAAGTTCGCATTCAGTTCCCGCCAACCCCATAAACTCTACTTCCTCGAGGTGAGGTAAGCAGTAAACTACATGGGACTGCCAATTGCCTTGATGGTTGCATAAGAAAGGTGAATCAAAATAGTTGCCCTGTATAAGGAAAGGACATAGGATGTTAGCTTGATTCATTGCGATTGCAAGAAAAGGAACGAGCAAGTACTAACCGCATTGAAGGTGCAACATATGCTGAGGTATTTGAGATTATTGCATTCTACTAAGATATCTGCTATGACAACTTCAAATGAGTGCAGATCATATAGAGTAACATGGACGGTCAAAGCTGTCACTTTTGGAAGTCGAGGTATCCGACCTTCAATTATGTTAACATATCCTTGTTCTTCCTGGTCAATTTTGAGGTCAAAGTTAAAAAATAGATGCATCGAAAAATAAAACATTGTATACTAATATAAATATTAAACTCAAAAGTAATTTTTTAGAAACTTGAAAGTATAAAGTTTTCCCATTTTGAAAAACATTGCATATGTTGATGCACTGATATATTTGAGTTGATGATCTTGATGCAAATCAAGCACCTTTTTGTTCACTCCAAACCAAAATAAGTATAAAGTTTCCTGATTTTGTTGCATATGTTGTTGCACACAGATATAATTGAGTTGATGATCTTGAGGCAAACCAGGCACACGCGTAGCACGGCAAACCAGGCACACGCGTAGCACAAATTGAAGTTTAGAACAGGTTCAAGTACTAACAAGTAAAAATAATTACTGATCAAATTAAATTTGTGAAGCCATATACTCTATCCATGAATCACCGTCGTGTTCTCACATGCCATCGTGGTGGAGGCGCCATACTCTAGTTTCTAACAAAAGTGCACATAATCTTCTATTGCATTTTCGACAATATAAACAATCTAAAAAAAGAGTTCTTGACTAAGAAGTTACTTACTGTTTAAATTCTAAGTGATTTCTGCTACGTTTCTAGAAAAAGCTAGAAAAACTTATAAATTCAAAAGTAAAATTTAACGTATTTGTTTTTTCACACAAATTTAATATATTTTGGACATAATATAAAGATGGAGGTTAAGCTAAGACACACCTTGTGGGCATAAAGATCCAGGTCGAGGCATGCTGCTGCCGTACAAGAACGGAGGAGACTAACGGCGACACCGTTGTCTTCGTCATAGTCATCATCATCCTGGCCTCCGCCATAATTGTATGCATGTGAGGTGAGCTCAACCCTGAGGCTCCTAACGCACGGCAATTCTCCGCCGTCAATGTGAATGTTACTGTGAGGTTGGCCGGCATCCAAGAACAAGAGCTCCTCCAGCCTTGGGGCTGAGATCGTGAGCTCACTAAGTTCGCAGTCCACCATGCGGAGAACACGGAGGCGAGGAGTCCTCAGTTTCAGAATGTCTGGACCATCTATAATTTTCTCCCACGATAGCTCCAAGAGCGCCTCGGCCTCCAGCAGCAGCCCCGTGATATCTTGGAATAATCTACTACTTTCGAAATCGAAAGTAAGGTCTCTCAGGCGCAGCTTCTGCAACCGCGGACAGCACGCCGACGGCAGGAAGTTGGGCACAAGGTGGCTGCTGTCTAGGGCCAACACCATGCTTTCGAGCGTAAGGTCAGCGAGCGACGCGAATCCTGTTCTTGCCATGGCAGCTGGGAGTCTGACTCTTGCGCCGCCCAGTGTCAAACGCATGGTCTCCATCTTCGCTGACCTAGGAAGGCCATCTAGGATGTTCACCGGGAGGAGCTCTTCCTCTGGCGCATTGCATCTGTGGTCGCGTTTTCTACCGGCACGATGCACTTGCAGGTCAAGGGTGAAAGACTTGACGTCGTGCTGCACGGCATCACGGATGCACCTCTGTGCGGCTCTGACGACGGACGACGGCGGCTGGAGGTTGCTGCGCCCGTGCGAGTGCGGCGACGTCATGAACGAGACGGCCAGGTGTTGGACGGAGGGATCTGTCTCGGCGGCGCGAAGGGCGATTGCGTTGCTGACGAAGGAGGAGAACTTTTGGGCGCCGTCGGTGTCAGGCGAGAACAGCCCGGGCCTGCTGGTGGAGGCGAAGCGGAGGGCAGGGAGACGCGTCCAGAGCCCGCGCCAGCGCCGCGAGAGCGAGCCTGTGCGCACCGCGTCCCCCGCGTCGGGGAGGAGCTCGAGGATGCGCACCAGGACGTCGTCGCCGAGTCTGCTGATCAGGTCGGCGCCCCCGGCAGCAGACGCCCGTCGTCGTCGCTTTCGCTTCGACCTGCTGCGCACGCCCATCTTGTCCTGTTGCTATTCTGCCGCCGCCGCCGCCGCCGCCGCCGCCGTCTATAGTATTGATGTATCTTTTCAGAGAATTTGCTATTATATGACTCCAAACAAGTGGCTTCTCTATAATAGCAAATTTCTCATCTTTATTTCAATGGAAAAAAAGGAAGAGACCGTCAAGACCACGTCAGGGTCAGGGCAACCAAATACTTCTCCTGATGTAAGAAGCCACAGCCCAGTCCAAGATGCTACCGGTTGTCTCAGGGAAAAGACCTAACTCAACATTCAACAATCACGGCATCCAAGCGACGGCGCTTGCTGGGGAGGATGTCGCACTGAAAACAGGCGATTTGCCGTGTTCGGAGCACTCGGCAAACGGAAAAAAAACGCTCGGCAAAAGGTACTGTCAATGGCGTTTGTGGAACGTGAGGCACTGGCACAAGCAGTAGGGGGGCCAGAGAGATCCCTAGCCGAGGCTCAAATATGTCTATGAGATTATGTGTTTTTAGAGCTTTGCTAAGGTACCTCCAAATAATTATAAGCTATTCATTTATTTTGATCGGATGGCTAAAATAATTATAAGCTATTTATTTATTTTGATCGGATGGCTAAAATCTTCTATTACCTTCTTGGAGATAATATATGAAATATATGTATTTATTTAATTTTTTGATTTGTAAAATAAGATAAAAAAGAAATTTTTTTTATATAATCTCTTTTCTAGATTTGATTGAGATCTGATCAATATGGTATTTTCTAACTATATACTTTGATTACCATGTATTTTTGTATATACGTAACTTAATTGCATGTGTAATTGTGTATACATGTCAGTGAGGACTGATGATCGGTAACGTGCAATACGTGTACGTGACTATTACATGCTTGTGTTAGCATGTGTATATATACGTGTATATGAGTGGCCGGTAACGTGGCTTGCATGTGTTAGAGTGAGTGAGTGTATGCAATGAATTACTGTTTGCAACTTTTGAATCTACTAGTAGAACACGATTGAAAGGTTTTTGATCTTTTTTTTATTACAAAATGTTTTTGATATTTGTAATGTGTCATGCTACTTTTTCTTTTAAAAAACATGTCATGTCCTCCAGGCACGTACTTAACCCGTAAAGCTTTCTAGTCATTCCAAAATAGGTCCACAATGTTTTTGTGGAAAATAGATCTAAATTAACCGGCTTAAATTCCGTTTAAAAGTCCAAATGAAATGCCAATCTAGGCTCGCGTGATTAGAGGGATGACTGCGGATGTCTTCAAGGAGAAAAAAGATTCTTTCTATTCTTTTCTCCCGTAGTTAGGGGAATCCGGGAGAGATTGTTTTTTATTTCTAGATTTGTTTAATTTATTATAATTCATAAAATCAGAAAAATCAACTATTTAAATTTCTTTAAAATATTACCTTTTTATAGGTAAAGTATGTACCTTAGTATTTACCTGTGTTTTTAACTTTTTAGCCACTAGTATACAAACGATTTTTCTTGATACTATGAATTTATTTTTACGACGGTTTTAATTAACAAACGCCACTAGAAATCAAACAGTGAACCCAAATTAAGAACCGTCTCTAGAAATCTATTTCTACCGGGCGGAGTAGAAATACACCAACCGCCAGAAGAAATCCATTTCTACTAGCGGATTTCTTAGAAAACCACTGTAAAGTTTGCTAAAAATTTAAAACTGTTGCGCGGCACTCAAAGTGGTGTCTTTTTCATGCATGGGACCCACCCATGTATGTCTGCTCTCTTGAGACAATGGCCTCTATAGATATGCTCGTTCTCTTCTCTCTCACTCACGAAACCTCTCTCCCCAGTCCCCACACCATAGTCAGTGGCGGAGCCAGGAATTCATGGCTGGGTATTCCACATATATAAATTTTTTTTAATGCAAATCTGCTCCGACATCACCCTCTTCGTCAGCCGCATAATCTTCTGCAATTGAAGTTGGGGTAATTATATCCGTTTGGGGAGTTTAAGCTTCATCATTTGCTTCACCATCATCATGTGCTTCGACAATTACTAGCTGCAAATTGCTCTCAACGTCAACAAAACCAAATCCTAATTTTACTCTGAAGAAGAAGAATGGATCTGAGCAGACAACACAATGGACAGTGGGATTGGGGCACCTTACTTGCTCCAAAGCCTACAAGGTGGCTGAACGGTGGGAGCCTGCCAGCGTTGCCGCGCAGAGCACGGACGCGCCCGTGCTCAGCGCCGCTGCCTGCTCGCGCGAGCTCACGCAGCGCCACAGCCCGCAGGGCAAAGGCCAAAGGGGCGAGGCGAGCTGCTGTACGCCGAGCCGGCAAGGTCCGAGGGCCGAGGGGGAGGGGCCTCCATGCTCCGGTGCTCGCGAGACTCGCCTACTCACCATCAATCGCCGATTCGCCGTACCCGTGCATCACTGAGAGGGAGGGGACCGGGGAGCACTGCCCTGCCAGTTCGGCGCCGCAGGAAGCGCGATGCGAGGGAAGCCTGGGAGATGCAGAGACCAGCGATGCTTCTTTCCTGGGCCTTTACTCACTGGGTTTCCACTTTGGGCCAACAATACATACGGATTATCTCATACAATCATTATACATATATGTATTTGTATTTGTTCCTAAAATCTTGGGTATTCCATGGCATACAGGGGAATACCCCTGGCGCCGCCGGTGACCGTAGTACCGAACTCTCCGTCCGTATCTCTCTCTCACACTCTTCACTCTCCTCACGTTGTTTGCAAGAACAGAAAGAATAGAGCCAAATACTCATCTTCTCCTCCCAAACTCTACCTCCAAATCAAGAAATCAGGTTATGCATGTCACACCACCACGTTCTCCATATCGATCTTTCCATTCTCCTATGGGGATCTTGCTAGCGTGGAGTATAGGAGGAGATCGAAGACGAAGAAGGTTCCCCTCCATGGCTGCCATAGCTCCTCCAGCTGCTTCCTCGAGCGGGGGCCATGGCAGCGTAGCCACCGGACGACGGCGAGCCGTCCTATTCGCTCACCCTCCATGAGTCGTTCCTTCACCAGCCATCCTCATCGATCCGCCTGCTGTCCTTGTCGGCCGGCCGGCCGCCTTCCTCGTCGTTCATCTTCGTTGCTCCGCAGGCCGTCCTCGTCGCTCTCCCTGGCCGGCCACCTTCCTCTTCGCTCGCCACGCCCAATTGTCGTCATCGTCGCTCGACGCTCGCCCCAGTATGATGCAGGATATTGCTCTGCTTTGGTCCAGTGCATGCCGCAGCCCTACAGCAAGCAACGAATCTCCGAGTGGGAGTGACTTGTGTGAGTTCAATTGCATTCTTGCCTTTGCTTTCATTTGCTTCAGCTTTGATATGTGACTGACCAGTGATATCTGTCCGTCTTTCTAGTTCGAGAATTAAAATTTTGACTCTTGCCGTTGTGTGTCTCCTGATTGGATGGAAGAGGCCACGAAGTAGGTTGTGTTTTCCAGATCTGTAGTTCTGCATAGGATTCAGAAGTTAATATATATGTCGATTTGTGGGGCTGCCTGCAGTTTCTGGATTTCTCTCCCTGAATCTCTCCCTACTCTGCTCTCTGTTTATGGAGGAGGTGCTCACCGGCGGCGAGCCGCCGGTGTACGTGTGCGCTATGCTCCGCCAGACAAGGGCATAACAGTGTTCGCCGTGCACCGGCGGGTCACGGCCTGTGACCACCTGCCGCTTTTTTTTGGCGTGAAACTATTTGTACTGGCGGATCTCTTAACTGTACCGCTAATAGAAATCTCTATTTTTACTGGCGGTTGTGTTATGCGAACCACCTGCGGAAATCGATTTCCACTGGCGGTTTCTAGTTAACCACTAGTAGAAATAGAGCCCCCAACACAAGCGGCTTCTAAAAACGTCTATGTGAGGTTTGGAACCGCCTGTACTAAACTATTGTGTACTAGTCAAGCCGCAAAGCGATGAATTTCTGGGCGTATGTCGGTGCCGGAGCCTAGGCGTGGTCGTCGGACCCTAGATCCGCCATTGCTAACACCGGCATCTGGCAGTAATGGTTGTTATTGTTCTAAATATGTTGGCCCTACAATTCGTCCACGGCATCACCTTGGGCACCACAGAGTGGCGCCGCGGAACTCCTCGATGCACAAGTTCAGCTTTAGCTTGGAGTAGCAATTGCCACAAAGTTCTGTTAATTAATTAACTGATCATTGTGCAGTAATTTTATTTGAGAGACGAGATTTTTTATCCCAAGACTAAAAATCAAAGATGCTTGTCAATTAGCTACTAATTCAGTTTAAAGTTCTACGTACTCTGGCTCTTCTGTTTGATTATTGCAGTATTGCATACATGACGATGTGACAATGTACCAAATTCTTCTGCACGTTAATGGATAGCTCGTTAGTGCCCCTATGTTCATAGTAATTTAGGAAGTGATCCATATATATGTAATACCTCTGCATGATGGAACAATGCCCACTATGCATTTAGGAGAAAGAGCATAGCGAAACTTGTTCTATCAATCATACAGAGTACTTGAACAACATGTATTATGGTCCTATCCTGGCAACTAGTTAATCTCTCGGCTTATAACAGTTGGGGCCTATTATTTGCAATAATACTACCCAAGCAAGTACAGACTCTTACAATGATAAAGAAGGCTTCCACTCCCAAGGACAAATAGGGCTCATGGCAACAGGTCCACGCCCCATGTTCTTGCAGTGGTGTAATACGTTCAAAAGCATGTATCCTATTCTTTAGGCTGGACTTCGGGTCAAAACTTATTGCCGCCTTATGAAGTTGTGTAATGCTTGTGAGAATGGATTCCATGAACCAAAGTTCGCATTGAGTTCCAGCCAACCCCATAAACTCTACTTCCTTGAGGTGAGGTAAGCAGTAAACCACATGGGATTGCCAATAGTTCTGATGGTTGCATAAGAAAGCTGATTTCATATCGTTGTGCTGCATAAGGACAGAGAGGATATGTTAGCTTGAATCAATACCATGAAAAGAAAAGGAACGAGCTAGGATTTTTTTTTTACTGAGAAATGGCTTGACAGAAATAATTAGCTAGCTAGGTATAGCAGGTACTAACTTCCTTGAAGGTGCAACATATGCGAAGGTATTTGAGATTTCGACATTGTGCTAAGATATCTGCTATGCCAATTCCAAATGAGTGCAGCTCATATAGAGCAACATGGACTTTCAAAGATGTCACTTGAGGAAGCCGTGGTACCCGACCTTCAATTATGTTAACATATTGTTCTTCCTGGTCAAAATTTCAGAATTAAAGTTAAAAAGATAAATTATATGCATGGAAAACAAAACATTGTATAATAACAAATATTAAACTTGAAAAAAGTTTTTAGAAACAGGAATAACGAGAATATTTTTTTTAGGAATCAAGAGGGACTTGTGCCCATACTGAGAGAGAATATTTCCTTTTGTTCACTCCAAACCAAAACAAGAAAAAAATTGTCCCATATTGGAACACATTGCATGTTTTTTTTTTTTTGAAGGAACAGGAGAGGCTCAAGGAGCCTCTACTAATAAATTTATTAAAAATCAACCAAGAAGGTTACAAGAAACATTCAAAAGGAGAGAGGGAGAGGGGAAAGGGAGGACAGGGAGGTTCGAGATACAAATAAGAAAGAAACAAAAAAGTCAGAAAGATTACTGAATTATGTTGATGCTCAGAGATAATTGAGTTGATAATTTTGTAGTTATATCGTTTTGCACTTTGATGCAAACCAGGCGCACGTAGAACAAATTGAAGTTGAGAATAGGTTCAAAGTAGTAACGCAAAAATTAATTACTGATCAAATTAAATATGTGAAGTCATAATCTACATCCATGACTCACTGTCGGGTTCTCACATGCCATCGTGGTGGACGCACCATACTCTAGATACATATATCACGTGTTTGGATTCACATAAAAACAAGCAAATATGCATGTCTCTAGGAATCAAACCCATGACCTCTAGCTTCTAACTAAACTGCCCATAATGTTCTATTGCATTTTTGACACTATAAACTATCTCAAATCAAATGAAAAAAAATTCTTGACTACAATGCTAAATTCTAAGTGATTTCTGCTATGTTTCTAGAAAAGCATAAACAACTTAAAATTTGAAATAGAGGGAGTAGGTCTCATCAATTAATACGACTTTGGTGTAGGTCTAGTGTCTATGTAATGCAGTACTATGTATATCAATATGAAAGAGTTTTAAAAACTGCTAGATTATTTTTGTTTGGCTTCTTTCTACTATACATGATTGAATATTTGGTCTTGAAATTTAGACATAAAGATCGAGGTCAAAAGGCATACCTTGTGGACACAAAGATCCAAGTCGAGGCATGCTACTGCCGTATAGTACAAGAATGGAGGAGACTAAAAGTGACACCGTTTTCTAGGTCGTAGTCATCATCATCTACGCCTGCGCCATAATCGTATGCATGTGAGGCGAGCTCAACCCTGAGGCTCCTAACGCACGGCAATTCTCCTCCATCAATGTGAATGTTACTGTGAGGTTGGCCGAGATCCGAGAACAACAGCTCCTCCAACCTTGGGGCTGAGATCGTGAGCTCACTAATTTCGCAGTCCACCGAGCGGAGAACACGGAGGCGAGGAGTCCTCAGTCTCAGAATCTCCAGACCCTGTATTATATTCTCCAACGATAGCTCCAAGAGCTCCTCGGCCTCCAGCAGTAGCCCTGCCTTATCTTGGAGTCTTCTAGTACTTTCGAAATCGAAAGTAAGGTCTCTCATGCACAGCTTCTGCAACCGCGGACAGCACGCCGTCGACAGGAGGCGGCTCAGAAACTGGCCGCTATCCTCGGTGAACTCCATGCTCTCGAGCGTAAGGTCTGCGAGCGACGCGAATCCTGTTCCTGCCATGTCAGCTGGTAGCCTGACTGTTGCGCCGCCCAGTGCCAGACGCATGGTCTCCATCTTCGCCGACCTAGGAAGGCCATCTAGGATCTCCACCGCGAGGAGCTGTTCCTCCGGCGCATCGCACATGCGGTGGGCGTGATGGCGCAGTGCAAGGGCGAAAGACTTGACGTCGTGCTGCACGGCGACGCGGATGCACCTCTGTGCGGCTCTGACGACGGACGACCGCGGCTGGAGTTTGAGCGGCGCCACAGCCGGCGACGTCACGAACGAGACGGCCAGGTGTTGGACGGCGGGATCTGTCTCGGCGGCGCGAAGGGCGATTGCGTCGCTGACGAAGGAGGCGAACCGCTGGGCGCCGACGCCGGTGTCTCCCGAGAACAACCCGGGCCTGCTGGTGGAGGCGAAGCGGAGGGCGGGAGCCGCGTCCAGAGACCGCGCCAGCGCCGCGAGAGCGCGCCTGTGCGCACCGCGTCCCCGCGTCGGGCAGGAGCTCGAGGATGCGCACCAGCACGTCGTCGCCGAGCTTGCTGATCAGGTCGGCGCCCCGGTAGACGCCCGCCGTCCTCGCTTTCGCTTCGACCTGCTGCGCACGCCCATCGTGTCCTGTTGCTACTCTGCCGCCGCTCGCCGCCGCCGACAGATGATGTCGTATGTTTTCACGGCGTGTAATATATGCTTTGGGAAAATAAGCCTATATATCGAGACGTGGAGCGCACCAAATTCGATCGAGCATCCGCTTCCCGTACGTGCACCGGACGAGGCTGGGCACTCCTGAGTCCTGACGATGTAAAAGAAGCCACAGCCCAGTCCAAAGCTGCTGCCAGTTGTCAAAGTTAACCAAACCTGCATATAGTATTTTTTTTTCTGTCAAAATTAACCAAAGCATTAGGCAGATCTCAGACTTGACCAATATTTTTTTTTATCTATCTCTAGTATATAGCGTATAGCAATATAACACAATTACATGAGAAAGTACCTGTAACAAGTTGTAGTACAGAACAGATGGAAGATGCACATCAGGAGTTGGACTTTGCGATCTAAAATGTCTCACCGATAAAGCCATTGTTTACAGTAGAGAGGCAAGCCTCATATCCAGAGTGCCCATTCTGAGCGTGAGGCCAAGAGAGAGGAGATATGAGCTTACCTCGCTGACCACGTAATCATTGGAGAGGCACGATGGCCCTATTTGGATGCATATAGCTAAAGTTTAACAAGCTAAAATTTTAGTATAAAATTTTAGCTAACTAAAAGTTTTTCAGCTAAACTTTAGCTGTGGTGTTTGGATGTTCTAGCTAATAAACTCAGCTAAACTTTAGCTAGCTTTATAGGGTTTAAATAGCTAAACCCAGCTAAACTTTAGCTAGTCCTTTAGTTGGTCTGTTTGATGTCTAACAGCTAAATTTAGCTAACTTAAGTTTAGTGAATGTAT
>JADLZL010007900.1:0-125766 GCA_015844335.1 Chrysopogon serrulatus
TGTGCTTTATTGAAATAATCATCCCCCGCACCGATGTATGTTTTCTTTCCTATCGTTCCCTTTCCGCTCGGTCCCCCCTCGTGTCGCGATTTAGGAACACCAATTGGGTCAAGTTCAGGAATGAATTCAACACGTAACTCAATGACCTCCTACGTCCCATAGCCCTCTCGCGATGCTTCCTTCTCGGCCGAGCACGCCGGTGAACATATTTCTTGGGACTCCCATAAACCTCTCGAAGGGAAACATATTATGCGGAACACAGGACCAAGAATATTGATCTCCTTGATCGGATGAACTAGGAGGTGTGTCATGATATCAAAGAAGGATGGAGGGAACACTAACTCAAAGTCGACAAGACATTGAACCACATCATTCTCGTAGAGCGGCAAGTTCCGATGGATTGATTGCCTTTCGAGAAATTGCATTGAGGAATGCACATAGCTTAACGGTGGCCGACGTACATGTGGAGGTAGAATTCCTCTTAATGCAACTGGAAGCAATTGCATCATAAGCACATGGCGTCATGCGACTTTAAGTTCAGAAATTTCTTCTCGGACACATTTATTATACCTTTTATATTAGAGAAGAATCCGGATGGGACCTTCATGCCGCTTAAGCATTCAAACATGATTTTTTTCTCTTCATTGCTAAGAGTGTAGCTAGCAGGTGTCTTAAATATTGACGCCCATCATCTGTCTTCTCTCGGATGCGGGTTGTCTCGCTCTTCCATGCGCCGCAAGTCTTGTCGTGCTTCAAGTGAGTCCTTAGGCTTCCCATACACACCCATGAATCCTAGAAGGTTCACACAAAGATTCTTTTTGTCGGTGCATGACGTCGATCGCATTCCGAGCTTTAGGACTTGCCAATAGGGTAGCTCCCAAAATATTGACTTCTTCTTCCACATGGGTGCATGACCTACCGCATCTTTTTAAAACTGGTTGGCTGCCCTGTCCCTTACCAAAAACTACTTTCGGATCCTTAACCATCTCAAATACATCTTCTCCGGTTCTGTTGCGAGGCTTGCATCGGTGGTCGGCCTTTACCTTTAAAATGCTTGCCTTTCTTTCTAAGCGGGTGATTCATAGAAAAAATCGACGACACCCAAGGTACACGACCTTTTTCGTATTTTTCCATGTTTTTAGCGAGCTAAGGCTAAAGTGCTTAGCGTTTTATAAACGTAATTAGCGGACTCAAGGTCAAAATCATAAACGCAAATAGCGGCACAATGCATTATAGCGGCAAAAATAGCGGGCTATTTTTTTCCTTGGTATTTTTTTCAAATATATTTGTCATCTGTGTGTGCATGCATTATATCCCTTGTTTGAGGCCCCTGAAAATCATTGAGCAGGCCAATCATTGATTGTCAAACACAACAGTGCTCGCAGGTCGAAGTATTTCTGTTTTGTACTCATCCCACACACGAACACTGCTTTCGCTCCATAAAAGTAGGAGTTCTTCAATTAATGGCCTTAGATAGACATCAATGTCATTGCCCGGTTGCTTCGGGCCTTGGATGAGCACCGGCATCATAATGAACTTTCGCTTCATGCATAACCATGGAGGAAGGTTGTAGATACATAGTGTAACAGGCCAAGTGCTATGACTACTGCTCTGCTCACCAAAAGGACTCATACCGTCCGTACTTAAAGCGAACCTCAAGTTTCTTGTGTCTTTTGCAAACTCTGAAAATTCCCTATCTATTGCTCTCCACTGAGACCCATCAGCAGGGTGTCTCAACATGTTGTCTACCTTACGGTCTTCTTTGTACCACCGCAACAACTTTGCATGGTCCTTGTTTCTGAAAAGACGTTTCAGACGTGGTATTATAGGAGCATACCACATAACCTTTGCAGGGATTTTCTTCCTGGGACGTTCTTCCCCCTCAACATCACCAGGGTCATCTCGCCTGATCTTATACCGTGATGCTTTACATACGGGACATTCATCTAAATTCTTGTAGTCCTTGCCACGGTACAGGATGCAGTCGTTAGGACATGCATGTATCTTCTGGATTTCTAATCCTAAAGGACAGATGACCTGTTTTGCTTCGTACATAGTGGTGGGCAATTCATTAGGGTTCGGAAGCATCTTTTTTTGGATCTTTAGTAATTGTCCAAATGTCTTATCGGATACACCATTCTGTGCCTTCCATTTCAACAACTCCAGTGTTGTACCCAATTTTTTTTGCCCATCTTGGACGGATGGGTATAGTAATTTCTTGTGATCTTCTAGCATGCGGTCAAACTTCGCTTTCTCTTTTTCACTTTCGCATTCTTTCTATGCATCATGAATGGCATCACCAAGAGCATCACCTTCACCAAGAGCACCTCCCTCTTCTTCGGCTTCTCCCATTCTTTGTATCATCGAAGCCACCGAATTGAGCAATAATGTCGTCGGGCTCAGTTGTTCTTGTTCTTCTTCATATTCTTCCATCATTATCCCGGTTTCTCCATGCTTGGTCCAACAAATATAGTTTGGCATGAAACCCGACTTCAACAAATGTGAGTGAATATTTCTAGAGTTAGAATATTCCTTCAAATTCTGACACAAGGCACATGGGCAACGTATGAATCCATCCCGCTTTGTTTTCCTCGGCCACTCTTAAGAAATAATGCACACCATCAATGAATTCTTTGGAGCGGCGATCGGCATTGTACATCCAACCACGTGTCATTGTATGCATTGCAACATAAAGTATGATAAGTTTCTAATTTTTACTACAGAAACAAAAGTAACAAAAAACCTAAAATTCTCTATTTCTAATTTTTCTCAACAAGCAAAATTAAAAAAAAATACCAAAGTTCTCTATTTCTCTAAATAATCAAGAAATTTGGTAGGCATATTAGTTATAATTAACTAATTAACCCGGTCACAAATTGCAAATTAATGTATGATAAGTTTCTAATTTTTTATAAAGAAATGAAAGTAATAAATAACCTAAAATTCTCTATTTCTAATTTTTCTAAACAAGTAAAATTAAAAAACACCAAAGTTCTCTATTTCTCTAAATAATCAAGAAATTTGGTAGGCATACTAGTTATAATTAACTAATTAACCCGGTCACAAATTGCAAATTAAAGTATTATAAGTTTCTAATTTTTAAACAGAAATTGAAGTAACAAATAACCTAAAATTCTCTATTTCTATTTTTTTTCTAAACAAGCAAAACTAAAAAACACCAAATTTATTTATTTTTCTAACTAATCATGAAATGTGGCATGCATACTAGTTTAAATTAACTAATAAACCCGATCACAAATTGCAAAAAATAAAGTATTATAAGTAACTAACTAACACATAACCTAAAATTCTCCATTCTTATTTTTCCTAAACAAATTTTATATTCATACTTAGTTATAATTAAATAATCCTTCAAATGTATTATTTATACTTAGTTATAATTAACTAATTAACCAGATCACAAATTATAAACTAAAGTATTATCAAATGTTAATTTTTTAAAAACTAATTATAATAAAAAAACCATAAATTTAGTATTTTTCTAACTAAACCATAAAATATGGTAGACATAATAGTAATAAATGGTGTATACTAATTTTTAGAGTCTTAATTGTAGTTATCTACATTAAAATATTCAAACGATGAAGTGATTGGAGTTTAAAATAGTGTGAAAGAAATCAAAAATAAAAAACTACATGTATAACACCACAAAATGAGATAACTGCAGCTAAAACTTGAGAAGATGAAGTTAGTAACCTCTAAACAAGTAAATGACGGCGTAGAAGTGATGAAATGAATGAATAGCCGGAGATGTGAGCACAAATCAAGCAAGAACCATGAAGAACATGAAGAACAAAAAAGAAGAGTGAGCTCGGGCAGCTCGGCCAGGGGAGAAACAAGGATTCAAATATGGGGGGAAGGATTTAATCCCGGTCCCTAACACCAACCGGGACTAAAGTCCCATCTTTAGTCCCGGCTGGTGTCACAGACCGGGACTAAAGATGGACCTTTAGTCCCGGTTGGTAACACCAACCGGGACTAAAAGTCCCCCCTGCAGATGCCTGACACCATAGCCGTTGGGCTGGGGACTTTTAGTCCCGGTTGCTGTTACCAACCGGGACTAAAGGTGTTTTTAGTCCCGGGCGCCATTGTTTCGGGAGCTATTGCTCATTTTGCCCAAGTGACCAAAGGCCTGTTCTGTAGTAGTGTGGAGTCCGTGCTCCATTGCCCCGCTCCTTGTATCCCATACCTCACAATCTTGCATTCTCTCTCCGATCTCCTACAGGGAGTACACCAGGCTCCGTTGAGCAGGTACGTATCTCTCTTATATCTGATTTCTTTTGATTTGTATGCTCGCTAGATGGCCATGGTTCCTGCATTTCTTTGTTTATCGTTGGTCTTATATCTATCTGTACCTGAATTTGTTCCTTCCTTAGGCCACCTGATGGTTCTGTGTGCAGCAAAGATTGGAAAAAATTATAATATTTAGCTTGCGTACATCCTCTGCCTTTTGGATTAGGAGATCTGTACACATGCAATCAGTTCAATCACTCTGCAATAGTGTCGGGTTGTGCTTTTGTGCAGGAGATCTAGGAAAATTAGGGGGAAGTCATATTATTGATGATTGTGTTTTAACTTAGTTTTGGATTATTACGATGGTACATATATAATCGAGTGAATCATTGTGATTTTCTTGGTTCAGCGTTACCTATGCTAATTTAAAAATCTAATTTTCCTATTAGCTTAGCAACCTTCTGGTTCTGCAATTTATAACCTTTCAGCTCAAATGCAATTACCCAGTCCTACTGATGTCTACTTTTTGCCAAATCAATTTTCTTGTATTACTAACATAAACTCAATTCATACAGACATGATGGCTCCGTGGTTTGTCAACATCTTGATGCACTATGGGGGTGCCTTTTCACAGGAAGGAGCACTAACTTATGATGGAGGTGAAGTCTGCCTTTTTAGAAATATTGACAAGGATGTAATGTCCTACTTCCATGTAATACAACTGGCCAAAGCTGTAGGCTTCAAGGACAATGACACTCTTTTCTTAGTTTTTTATGTCATTCCTGGACGTAGTCTTGAAGCTGCTATAGACAAGCTCACTGATGACACATGTGTTTCAGAGATGATGAAATATGCAGATCAAGCCAACTTTCTTGAGATTTACATTAACCATAATGGCCATGCTGTCAACAGCTATCCAACAGTTGGTGATGCCTCCCAACCAGACAGCAGTACTGAGGTACTATTTATGTTTCATTGCAATTTCAGTCTACATGCCTCTTTAGTAGTTCCTTGACTGTGTGCTTCATTCTGCATTTGCACTTCCATTTAACCAAATTTGCACACACGTGAAACTTACTTAAATTTATATTATAGATAATGGTCCAACGTCCGCCCACGAGAGACATTCTAGTAATGAGCCAACAAATGAGTCGACAACGGATGAACCTTTTGATGGCCTTACATGTCGCTTCGCTTTATTGCATTGGTGCATTTTTATTAGAAAGCGATGGTCACAGCTGATTAGAGAGCCATGTAGGTTTGACCAAGCAAGTCGAACAAAGAATTTGAATGATAGTGAGGGTGGGATAGGCGTTGTTTTTGGAATTTATGTTTTTTGGTGAGAGAAATTGGAGGGCTAAGGGACACCAGGAATGTGAGGGTCGAGGAAAATGGTTGCAATATTCCTACATATACTAGCTTTTGATGAGAAAAGTCGCTCAATGAGGGTAGATTACCAGCGGTCCCAGGAAACTATTAATCCACACTTCAACAATGTGTTAGCTGCTGTCCTAAAGCTTTGGAGGGTGCTGCTTAGGAGTCCTCAGCCAATCTCAGACAATTGTAAGGAAGAACGGTGCAGGTGGTTTAAGGTACAAGTAAATTATTGCATAGGGTAGTATGAAACATTGTACATTGATTGATGACTTCATTTTTTTTTTTTTTTTTTTTTTTGCATAAGAAGAATTGTTTTGGCGCCCTAGATGGGTACATACATAGAAGTTAGAGTTCCTGCTGTTGACAAACCAAGGTATCGCACCAGAAATAATGATATTGCCACAAACGTCCTAGGTGCTTGCGCTCCGGACATGCAATTCACCTACGTCCTTGCTGTAAATTAGTATGTACAGTATGTAATTGAAACGTTCTTTCGTGCTTGGCCAGAAGTATGTAATCTATTTTGGTAGTGACAAAATATATATTTTGCTTAGGCTGTTGCAAGGAAGTAGGCACATATGGTACTGTAGTGATGTCAAAAAAAGAAAATATGTACTATGTCAGTCTCTAAACCAAAAATATGTGCGATGGTCACAGCTGATTAGAGAGCCATGTATGGATGGATGTATAATTAATTTATACTTTAAGAATGTGTGTGTTGAATACTTTTTCTATCGTAAATTATGGCACATATATCAAAATACATATTTTTTCTGATTGCCATGAAAAGGGCATTTTTGTCAATAAAAGTTTACCTTATCCCTAACCCATTCTAAACCAAACATGGGTAGCGCATACCCCCATCCCATACCCTCTCTTTTTATCTTAATCCATTTCCCTTTCCCTATCCCAGTCCCAATATAAACATCAACTTTTAGGACCTTTTGAGTCCTTAAAATCAATTCATTTAATAATCATAATTTAGACATATTAATCAAACTAATATGATTGTGTATGGATTATATTTGCATATTATTATTGGCTATACGAGAGATGCTTATGTGTTGCACTTCTACCATTGCATTAATTGCTAGCATTGCTCTCTACCTATGCTATTGGCTTCACAGTGAATGCATAGTTTTAATTTTAAAAAACCAAATGATTAACCTTTGCTTGAAAGAGACATGTAGTTTTCAGCAGTTCTGTCATGTTATTCAATTTGTTTTCTGCAGTTCGTAGGACAGGCTGAGTTCACTTGAGGCCATGGGTATGCATCAGTCAAGTTTGATGGTCAAAGCAAGACTGAACTACTTGTAGTGTCACTAATATTAGCAGTTCTGTTTTTTTTTCCCCCTCCAGTTTAGTATATTTAGCAGTTACTGGTCATACATGTTCTGGAATTTTTGTCCTGCTCTCTGTAGGAGATGCTTCAGTGTAAGTTGCTATGAAATCATGAAGTCTTATTTGTATGACTTTTCTTTTTTATATCCACGTGCGTAGTGCGTGCATATGTCCACTAGTCTTACTCAAAGGCATTAAAGCTCTCTGAAAGACAGATGCACGTGGATATAAAAAGCTCTGCAATTATCGAAGGCATTATCAAATACTAGCATCTAGCTAATAGTTAGTTCAACATATTAGGTAACTAATAACTATTAGTCCTAGCCAATCGAAACAGGCCCTCGCTAAGAATCGTCCAATATCTTGAACAGCGTTCTCTTACGCACCGTCCATGGCATCCGGGCGGCGTGGCCATGACCATGAGTGTCCCACTCGTAGCGTCCCCAAGATTACTTTATCTGCACTGTGCCATCGCGCGCTCTCAGATATCTTCAATGGAGCATAGCAGAGGCTGGCACGGTGTAATGCGCGGCGAAACTCCGGCCGCTCAGTTTCATCGAGCGAGCTGCGGCCGTGTAGGTGACCGCGCCGCGGTGGTGTTCGGGGAGATGCGGCTCGTGGAGGGAGGTGCGGCGGCGGTGCGTCCGCATGGTGATCGCGCTCGCCACCCGCTTCGGCGTCGTGCGTGGCGATGTCGTGCATTGAATCCAACACGCTAATCTCAGATAGGCGACCGATAATAATAAGTTTGTGAGTAGAGGTTGCTAATGGCGATGTGCCGTTATAGTTGGCCATGCAGCCCGTGGGCTCACGGCCCGGCCCACGGCCCAGCATTTTGGCCCGGCCCGAGCACGGCCCAGTCCGGTGGTCACCGTGCCCGCCGTGCGGCCCGGCCCAAGGCACCAGGCCGTGCCTGGGCCGCCGCCACCCAGGCCCGTGGCACGGCACGGCACGGCCCGGTCCAGCAGCAGAGGACACCCGACGCCCGGCCGCCGGGGGCAAGACGGGATCCCATTCCCCTCCCTCCACTCTCTCCCTCCTTCTACCCTCTCTCCCCACAACGGCGACGGCACAAGCACAGCAGCAGCTCCCCCGACGAATCCTGAGGCGTACTGGCGGAGATCGTGGCGGCGTCCCTCTCTTCCTGGACGGCGCCCCGGCGGCATGCGGCAGCGGCTCGGCGCTCCTCCGCAGCTCCGCTCCCCACGCGACGGCCGCGCGACGCCCTCCTGGCCTCCTTGAGCTGCTGCTGCGTCAGGGGGCGAATGGATGCAGAGAGCGGCCGCGGCGCCGCGAGTGCGTGCAAGAAGGTGAGTGCACGCCGCGAGTGCAGAGAATCGATTTCTTTTTCGTTTTCTTTTTTGGTTGGTTTGGTGGTTCGAGCGGCGGCATGGTGATGGAAGTTTTTTTTTCTTTTTCTTGGTGAGGTTGCAGACTTGCAGTCATGGCGGTCGGAGCTGGTGCTAGCCTATACGGCGATGTGGCGACGTTGCTGCTCTACGTGTTCAAGAGCGCCTTCGCCGGCAACGACATCAAGCACTCTGAGGGCAACGAAGAGATCTACGGGGTGCTCTCGCTCGTGTTCTGGACGCTCACCCTCATCACGCTCCTCTACGTGCTCATCGTCCCACGCACCGACTGCGGCTGAGGGCGGGCGCCCCCACCTGACGGCGCCCCCTGCCCCCATCGAGGCCACGATGGCCAGCAGCGCCCTCCTCCCCGACGCAGATGTGGCCGTCGGCGCCGCGCCCTCCTCCCCCAAGCACGACGGCACCCTCGCAGCACCTTGGCATGATGGCACGAGCGTGCTTCGGGCCGGCCCGACGGCCCACGGGCGTGCCATGGGCCGGAGGCCAGGCACGAAGCCCGTGGAGGCACGGCCCGACAGGCACGACGGCCCCGTTGAGGCACGACAGCCATCGGGCCGGCACGGCACGACGCTGGGCCGTGCCGGCCAGCACGCCCGTTGGCCATCTTATATGTATGTGCCGTCGCCGTCGTCAGCCAGAACGTGCCGGCGATGTACGAACTGCACTTCGCCGTGCACGTGATGGTCTTCGCCGTCCTGTGCAACTTCAACAAGCGGTACGACACGGCTATATGTTGAACTAACTATTAGCTAGATGCTATTCGATTGGCTACGACTTTTCTTTGAACTAACTATTAGCCAGAACTAACTTTAGACTTTTCTTTGCAGTTGATGTTGATGTAACTCTGCAATTAAAGCTCTCTGAAAGACAGAAACCAGATATATTGGCTGGGCACTATGAGAAATCTGTGACTTTCAGAGTCAGAAGTGCATATACCATTTAGCCTTGAATCTGCAAACAACTGAACACGATGCGTCGACAAGCACTTCATCTAACAGGAAACATAATTGTTCTGGCTGAATTACCTTGCACTGTCACTCGATTCCCAAGCAAATATCTGGAACGACCTGCTCCCTGAACTAAATGAGTAGCGCTGTGACAGAACAATACTCTTTCATGTGGCAACAACCTTCAGCGGGAGCCACTTTGATAACAGGGCTGGTCCATATTCAGATACAAATACGACGACATAACTAGAATTATTGTGCAAGTACAAACACCATTGAAGAATAATGCATGCAGCTCATTCCTCATGATAGCTTACACCCATAATCAGCAAGATCCTCCTACATCCCTAAACAGCCTACACCCCTAACTGCTTGCCCTAATCCATCATACCACGAAGGGTCTCAAGTCCGGCTTCTTAGTCCTTGATGATGCTGGTAACAAACCTGGCCTCCTTTTATGCTTTCTGACTTTACCTGCACCCAACAAAAAGTCCATGTCATGTCTATGTCTGCCTAGATCAAAGTAGAGTACCCCAAAACAGATAGATTTATCTATGACAAGCAACGACGGTAGAGGCATGTGATGTGATGCATGAAAAAAGAATTACCTCGAGTGATTTCAGGGTAGTCCGATGGCCTGTACTGTGTGTAGGTGCAACTTATGCCCACCATTCTCTCGGCTCCAAAGTACTCTGCCGCTTGCAGCGCGCCATACCGCATGTTAACAGCAAGCATAAAGGCCTTATCATCGCGGTGGTCAACCTTGGCCACGACATAGACCACATCGTCTTCATCCAAACTCAGCGTGGGATGGCCTGTGTGCAGCTGCTGCAATGGTGGCAGAGAAGCAGCTTGCCCCAACAGCTTATGCAGTGACCCTGAAATGCGTGAAGCAACGACCTCGCAGTCCTTCTCCCAGTGCCCCTCCCAAGCAGAGCTGGGGTTAGTGATCTTCCAGCTCCATGTGATGACTGTCCAGTCGTCGGAGATGTACGTGCCATCGCTATGGAACAATGGCCGGACATGAGTTTGGTGCTCCACACACCGAATGTGACCACCTTGGACGACGGCGATGTCACGGAACTCACGCGGAGGGTCTCGACAACAGCTCTTGCTTGCCAGGCTTGGGCAGAGGGATATAGTGGGGCTGCGGGTGGTCGACAAGCACGTCGCAGAGCTGGATGCCTCGACAGAGGTCAACCCAGCCCATGACGCCACCGCCCAGTGTGACCACCTTGTGTGTCATGTGGTAGAAGGTCAGGCCCCGCGATGGCGCCATGGGTCCGAGCTGCAACACCTCGGTAGTCCACTCCCCCTCTCTTGAGTCGAATCGGTGGAGATCGCTCCTGCCTTGGGAAACTCGAAGTCCAGCGATGATGTAGTGCTGCCTGGAAATGCAATGGGGACGCAGGGTGAGATCGTCGCCATCATCGTCGTCGCCGCCCTCATCGCAGCGCATGAGGCCAACATGGCAGCGAGCAAAGTCGGAGGAGAGATCAGGGTGCGGGAGGCGCGTGAGTGACGGCACGCCGTGCACCCTGGGGATTGGCGCCCGATAGATGAAGTATGCCTGCATGGACGGCTCGTCGCAGCGGTTCGAGTTGCAGATAGCCGCTCTGAAGAAGATGATGCCGTCGCTGGCGGCGAGGATCAAGGGCTCCGTCCCGAAATCAGCAGCATTGAGGCCAGGGCAGTAGACGCAGAGCTGGGAGACGCTCGGCGGGCGAGCGACGCGGAGGGTGGCCTGGATCTCGTGGCCGGCCCTCGTGAAGTCCTTGGCGGTGGTCGCGTTTGTGCAGCCGGCGATGTAGGCCTTGAGGTCGAGTAGAACCCAGCCGCCGAGGCTGCTGCTCGGAGCACAGCCGGCAAGGGGCGGCGGAGAGAGGGAGGCTGGGTTGATGGTCACTCCGATGGGACTCCTCTTGATGAAATCCCAGACGCAGCTGCCCGTCGTCGCCATCGCCAAATCCATGGGTCGTTGCTCTTGGTTTCTTTCCGTCGCCTCTGCCTCCCGATGCAGGCCTCGCTCTTCTTCGTTCACCAGCCGCCAATAATCATCCATCGGCCTCTCTTCCTCAGACACAACAAAATCCATGCCCCTGAACTCCTTGCCCGTCGTCGCCATCTCCAAATCCATGGGTCGTTGGCCTTGGTTTCCTTCCGGCGCCTCTGCCTCCCAATGCAGCAGGCCTTGCTCTTCTTCGTTCACCACCCGCCAATAATCATCCATCGCCCTCTCTTCCTCAAACACAACAAAATATGGAGCAGGGACTGATTGAGTTCGACTCGGAAGCAATCCGATTCGAGATCTGTTTTTGAACTGACTCTCTTCCGGAGTAGGACGAAGGAAGGAAGAGGAACGAGACAGGAACACACTCGGCGGCGGCTCGAGTAGATGACCTGAGCGGAAAAACTGCAAGGTGGGAGACAGTCTCGCGGCGGCGGCGCGGAGAAGGGAAAGGGTTTACCCTGCCGCGAGCATGGGTAAAGGAAAGCGCGGGAACGAAGCGTGGCCGTGGAGCACGCTCTTCTTCCCCCGCAACCCGGGGTGGGAGAGGGGGCCGCGGCAGCGAGGGGCACGACGGCGGCGGAGGTGGACAATCCCGCGGGAGGGCCGACGGCGGTGGGGACTGCTCCTCACCCTCGTCGGGGCAGAGCGGCAGCGTCGACAGAGGGCTTGCCACTTCCACTCCGCCAAGTACTACTACCACCCCGCCAAGCCCTGGTGCACCGCCGTCCATCTTGACCACCCCGCCAAGCGCTGGTGCAGCGCGCTGGTGCACCGCCGTGCATCTTGGGAGGCCCTCCTGACGAGAACTATGCTACCAGAGTGACGACTTCCAGGGAGGAGCGAGCGGCCCACCGCTTTTTTGAATTCCTTGAGAAGTAATGTTTCGCATGTTTCTCTGTTTTCTTTTCTTATTTAACGCAGTCTAGTAATGTTATATATACGTGCCTTGCTGAAAATGCCATATTTAGGCGTGTCTCCTATGCTCGAGTGCCTGAAATCTCCGATTTTTTCGGAGGATTGGATGAATTTGCGAGTTCAATAAACTTAGGGTTCTTGGGTTGGGAAGTTGGGCGGGAGGTGGTGGGTAAGGCAAGGAGACGGGGGTGCCATTGTGCCAGGGGCAATTTTGGACCACCTGATGGGCAGGGAGACGGCGAGGGGAGAGAGAGAGTGCAGTAGTGCGGAGGGGGTGGCGGCAATGGAATCGGTGGTGGGGGGGCACCCTATGCATCTCCAGGGGTTGGGGTTGAGGGGAGCGAGCAGGAGTCATCGTAACAGGATCTGAACAGCGGAAGAAGAGAGTGTTTTGGCCATTCCATTTTAATCCGGCGGTCGACAGATAGCTATATATCATGCACCTTATGATTAGCATCTCCCATATTTATGTATGCCATTCATGTGGTGCCATCAATTTTTTTTCACTTCCTACCACTTTGGGCTGTGTTTCCCATGTCTTGTTTCCATTTTCTTTTCCTATTTTCTTGCTCATCCTGTTACAACCATGGCTGCAGTGGGGAGGCACCAGAGGATGGGGGAAGAACACAAGAGAAAAAAAGAATAAAATTGTCAAAAGATGCACAAAATGACTATATTTGCGGACTCAATGGCACTGTGAATTACATGCGTAAATCACAGCATTTTCATTCAGGTTCTTGAATTGATTCTTAGGTTACCCTAATGATTTCTATGTGCATTTCAGATATATGGGTAGCTCACTTGGAGACCCAGTTTATGTTGCTGAGCTGAAGTCTATGAGAGCAAAGAAACTCTGGAAGCTGCAAATTCAGTTTCGTCACTTGAGGATGTTCGATAGGCACTTTTCACATTATGTTTGCAACAACAGACGCCGGTAAGAAATCTTCCAATTGTCATAAGGGATATACTGTTGCATTTGGGGGCTATGGACTATGGTAGTGATGCTATGTTAGTGATGCTTTGATCCATCTGCCATTCTGAAGGGCTGCAGCTACCATGAAGTCAACAATCTTAGCCAATTTACCACACTCTGTTATTGATACAGTAGAAGTGTCAAACAACTATTTCGTCACAAAGAGAAGTGCACCCAATCCAAAGTTTTTCCTGATTTCATTGGTTCATACCACATCCATCTCAAGCCAAGATCTGTTCTGTCTTTCATTAAATATTTGAAACCTAGGCCGCAAGCTTTTTAGGATGACAGACCTTATCTCAGGCCATCTGGCAAGGTGATGCCTGCCATTAACCTGATCTTGTTTATTTTCTTAGTTGGCCACTCTTTTGGTTGGCAGACTATCAGGTTGTAGACAAGGATTGAGGTCAGAACTTGACCATTCCTGAGGATGGAAGTCCGTTTTCCAGACTTCTGTTGTATACTAGGCTCACTGATCGGTAGTTTTTTGTGCATTTAGAAGGTGTATATAATTTCCCTACAAGTTGTAAAATATTATGCTATCATGAGATCATATTTGATCAGCTCTCAGTATTTGTAAAGAAAAGGAACCCTGTGAAACTGACAGGCCTTGGTTTTTGTAAATTCATCTTCCTAGTGAGAAAGATCCTCGCATTGTAAGAGATCCTAATCAAGCATAGCCTCTGTTCTCACTTTTATTCTCAGGCGGTCCTTAAAATAAGCTAGTAGTTCATTTCCTTTGTGTGGACCGTCTGCCAATCCATTTTTTTTATCACAAAGCTTGCAATACTAAGGTTCCACACTCTCCGACCATTCTCGTTGGAATAGTTTTTGCAACCCTGTCTGAACCTTTCAGGAATACATGACCTTTCAATATATGCAAGAATTCAATTTTTTTGCTTTTAAGGCTGGTTTTAGCTTTTTTCGCAACTAGTTTTTGGACTTTTTTTAACCACTGTCAAATTGGGAAATAACCAGCTGCAATCTAATGTCATCTACTTTCACCTTGGACTACTCCTTAAGAGCCTTTCAAACCTTAGATATCTTTCTATGCAATCTTGAGAGGTCATCTTGACTTCTAACTGTTTCTTGGAAATAAGAAAGGGGAAGTTGTTCAATGTTGCTGAAGAAAGCTCCTATGAGGAACATGACAGGAAAAAAATGTCATATTTCATTATACAGAAGGTGCGAACATGATCCCAAAAAGAATGCTGTTTTTAGTCACCAGCCCAAGCGAACTTTAAGCAATATGGATGAATTTCCTTGAGCTCCATAAGGTCCAAAGATTCTTTGTATTATCCAATCAATCATTAGTTCGAGTCTCTTTTATCCTCTGCCTTATAAAATTGAAGAGAAGTCAACAGTAAAAAGCTGTTCAGGGGTACTATAAAACCCATCACAATCCACATGTATTAGGAGGGATTGAATCGGAATTTAGTTCATTTTCCACCTCAATCCACATGTATTGGAGGGTTTGGGAGTGTATCCAAACAGGCCCTGAAGAATCTTTAGAGATTATGGAATTGCCACACAATTTGATCTAAATATGTCATTTATTTTTAGGATATGGGACTGGCTCCTGAGTGCTGTAAGGAAGTTTTTATTTGCTCATTGTGTCATTGCTGATGGGATGACAAGTGATGTCATCAACTCCATAACAAATGATATAGTGCTTCATGCTGAGCTGGAGTTCATGCGTATACCGAACAGGTTTGCCTCTTAATCTTATGAATGATCATTCAGTGCATCTGATTTATCCTTGTGTTTATTTACCATCTTTCTTGCAGTAGATCTTTGGAAAAGTATGATCATTTAGCTGGTTACAGAGAATAATGGATCTTTCCTTTCAAATTGCAGCATTGGTACCCTACCGATCTTTTTGAATAGCAACAGTGATGACCTTTCAGAGTTCATGAATATCAGATTTGAAACAGGAGAATCTATACTTGTCTCAACTGCTATTGGTGGCAATACCTGCCAGGCTTGTGTCCAGCACTTGATTGAGAAGCATATCCAAGGCCACAGCTGGAACGGGGACTTCACAGCCGAAGATTGGGATGTGATCAATGGCTGTGAGGTGGAGCTCATGAAACAGCCAGTATCATTCAGCCCAGAATTTGGAGCTGCGGATTTGGGTAAAATTGATTCTGAGCTGTTACATCGTTACCGTAAAACTGACAAGGATGGAAATCAGCATATGCCACTTTATTTTGATGAGCTTCATGATGATTTAACGGTAACATCACAATCTGTGAAGAGTGAACAGGACCTCCTTTGGTACCGGGAATACATTATCTCACATCCTGCTTTGAAGCTCCCAATGGCACGTATTCATCTGATCCGAGGTTTATTTCGGGAGATCAGAACATACAATCTTTCTGCTGATCCAATCTTCCAGGACTTCTTGACTAAAGCCAGTGAATCATGCTATGTTGACTGGAGAACCCTGATTACTAATGGGAAAAGTTATGTACTGCTAGAGGTATATTGGCACAAGATTCCCAAAGCTGATAGGGTCAAAGTTAAACCAAAATATGATGGAAGTCTAGAAAGCCTTTTAGGTTTCAAGCGCCATTCTTGTGAGCACATTGAACAAAAATCTAGAGTGAGTGAATATTCTTTCTGACCTTTCAATGTTTCTATGTGATTCGCTAATAACTTAGCATTCAATGAATGAATCGCATGCTATTTCTTATTTACACATCAAGGGGTTCATGTAGCTACAATTTTGTGTTTGTTGTAGGACAAACAAGCCAATCAATTGATGAAGACCTCTGCTGAAGCTGAAGTTTTTCCAGCGAGCAAAATGGCCAAGTTCTTACCCTTTTTTATAAAAAATCTTCTGATGAAGTGTAACATGAGAGGATGGTTTTTTTTTTTTTTTTCATTTTCTTTAATTTGTTGCTTAGGTTGTCAATTCCGTTCCTTTCTTGATACTAAAGACTTTATTATTTCAGCCTTAGAGAGTTATGGCAGGAGTACAAAAGTTCAGGGTGGGTTACCATACAATTCATTTGTTGTTGTTATTTGTGTAACTCATTTTTCTTATAACATCTGGTTTGCAACATTTTCTGTAGATTCAAGTCAAAGCTTGGCATCCGGACAGCTTAAGGGTTGATATTCCTATTTTTGCTTCAAGATGTAAGTATTTGTCACACTGTATGCATTTAACAGTGTGCATTGGTTGCCATAAGAGTTCAAATGGATGCTCCTGAGGAGGTTATCCACTCCCCCCCTCTCTAGTTTAAAAACTACTGATGGTTGTCCAAAATGAGCTCCCGTACTAGACTACTACTAGTTGAACTAAAAAGAGCAATGGATATACTTAGCAACAGGATAGTTGGCACAAGGTCACTTGTCGCCTGATGAACCGTTGCAGAGACACCCTTGTTTCCAACTTGTTTCCATACTATTATATTGATGTTTTCTGTTATTTTAAGTACTGTGGTGGTGAATTGTTGTACCTTGGTTTTAGTGATATAAGTGTATCATAAATAGTAACAGTAGTAGTTGAGGTTGAACATTGTTGGTGGTCATGCATAAACTCAACTGACTAGTCTCCTTGATGTTTATGTTTCAGGTTCAACTGTCTGTTGCAATCTACTACTCCTATCTGTTTGGTCAGGACTCTTGGATGGTTGCTACTTTTGCCTGTCTGGTGGTTTGCTGGAACTGATACACTAGTAGTAGTAACAGCATTAGTTAGTCGAGAGTAGGCGCTGACATCTCATGCAAAACAGGGCGTGAATGGTCGGTCGCTCGGGTTTTTTTGGTGCCCATGGTGGGAGGGCAAGCCTAACCATTTCGTTTTTGCAATCTGGAATATCTTTCGGCGAAACTGGGGTTATCTTGCTGTGGCAGGGATTTTAGACTTGGTTGACGCTCATGTGCCGCCTAATGCTCAGATATATGCACCAGCCCAACCATGTCAATATTCTCCTTTTGTAGAAGTTAGAATCTGTTTTTTTTTTCATGCATTTTTATTTTACTTTCGACAAGTTGGATTCTGCATGTTTTAATGTTTACCGTTTGGTCAAACCTTAAATATCCTTAGTGTAAAGAAAATATTTGCGATCAGATTCAGAATCTTTCGCGCTATGTTGGTTCTTCTATAGCTAGACTAGATAGCAGCTTCTAAGAGCACCTTTGTTAGGGTACCAAACCAAGGCCTCAACCCTACTTTTTGAGTTGAGGGCAAAAACACAATAGGGCATGCTTGGTACATTTCAGCTTCGCCGATGATTCCTCAGCTTATTGTAGTTTTGGATCGAAAAGCTTCATCGGTGTCCAAAAGCAGCTTTTGGATCGAAAAGCTTCACCGGTGAATCAGCTCTTGGTAGCTTTTGGATCGAAAAGCTTCACCGGTGTTTCAAACGTATAGTAGTATAAACTGAACCCCTCCGGAAAATGACAAAAAGGTTGAATCATTCAACCAGATCGATCGATGTTCATCTATCCGCTTCGCTTCATCCAACGCGGCTATAAAGCAACTCTAGTCTAGCATACAAATTGGGCCTCTAGATTTTTTATTTGCATGCTGACTAAAAAAAGAATAGGGACCCAAATTTGTTTCTAACTTCAGCCTAAGACTCTGTTACTTCCAAATAGGGTCCTCCTGTTTCTGGGGGCCTGAAACTATATTTTGTGAGTCCTCCTAAAATAGAAGTCTAAATAGGAGGCCCGCTGGAGTTGTTCTTTTTATTTGAGCTCCTAAAAATTAGAATAGGGACCTGTTTAGGAGGCCAGTTGCTCTAAGAGCAACTCCAGTGGGCCTCCTAAACAGGCCTCTATTCTAATTTTTAGGAACTTAAGTAAAAACCAACTCTAGTGGGTCTTCTATTTGGACTCCCATTTAGAAGGACTCCTAAAATATAGTTTTAGGCTCTCAGGAACAGGAGGACCCTATTTGGAAGCAATATGGTCTTGGGCTGGAGTTAAAAGCAAATTTAGATCCCTATTTTTTATAGGCTAGCATGTAAATAGAAAAACTAGGGGCCCAATTTACATGCTGGCCTGGAGTTGCTCTAAGCAAGCATCCGCGAGCCGGCCGTCGTCACGGTCGCCCCGCGCCACGCCAGGCGCCAACCAACCCGTTCGAGTTCGACGGCGGCGCGCTGTGTCTCCGTGTGCATGAAACTGACCGAGCGAGCGGCCGGGAAATTCAGGAACAAGATCCTCTGAATTCGGCCTCCACGACTGTTGTCGGCAGTCACAAGATCGCTGCCGTCGGCTGCCATCCAACGAAGCACGTTAGCCCAGGCACTACCCCTCAGTTGGCACGTATTCCGGCCCAACAACACGGCCCATCTAGTAGAGTAAAAAGCAGCGACCGGCGTTCTTCTTTTTTTTTGGCGCGACATCTCACGGTTTTGGCGCGGACGCGGCTTCTTTTGGCGGGTTTCCAAGGCTGGAGCCTGGAGGCAGAGGACAAGGCAGCGATCATCGCCTCCTACTACTTCCGTTGATACGATAATTTGGTGGAGTATTCTGCACTATATATAGATCTTCCTCTTTACTAAGATTAGATTTTTTTGGTTTTCTAATCTAGTCAGCGTTGGCATCCCTAGATGTGCTGAAATGGATTGAAGGAAGTTCTTTGTCTCTGTACAAACGAACCCTGCATGTTTCAGATGGCCGAAAATAGGTGTGTAATCATGATTGTTTATTTGCTCCTCTCGAATACCAAGTCTGCATTTTAGTTGCTAGTTTAGAACCATTTTTTCTATTATAGGGAGAGTTTGATTTCTGGTTCGTTACCTCAAGTTGGCATGGAGTTCAATACCATACAAGATGCCTGGATGTTTTGGGTTACCTTTAGAGGTCAAAAAGGGTTTGAGGTTAGAAAAAAATATGCAAACAAAAGACAATCTGATGGAAAAGTTAGATCTTGTAGATATGTTTGTGCAAATGAAGGTCATAGAGTGCCAGATAAAAGGGATCATCTCACAAAGCATCCAAGAGCTGAAACTAGAACTGATTGTCCAGTTCGCATAGGTCTTATACTGGATCGAGAGAAGGGAAATTATAAAGTGACTGATCTGATTTTGGAACACAATCATAGCCTTCACCTGCCACAAACCTCACATTTGATGGCGTCCCAAAGGAAAATTTCACAGTTACAAAGTTTTGAAATTGAGACGGCTGACGATGCAGGAATTGGGCCCAAAGCTGCACATGAGTTGGCTTGCATACAAGTTGGTGGCTCAGCTAATCTCAGTTACACTCTTCAAGACCACAAGAACTATTTACGGGGCAAACGACAACGGAGATGGCATATGGTCAAGCAGGAAGCATGCTTAGTTATTTTCAGGAAAAAATTGCTGAGAACCCATCATTTCAATATGCATTACAGATGGATCGAGAAGAACAGATTGCAAACATATTTTGGGCTGATGCTAAAATGCTCACCGACTATGCATATTTTGGTGACGTTGTCGGGTTTTGATACTACCTTTGGTACAAACAAGGAGAGTTGGCCTTTTGGCATATTTGTTGGGTTCAATCATTTCAGAGAAACGGTGGTTTTGGTGCTTTGCTCTCATGTATGATGAGCCGTTTGAATCATTCAAGTGGATATTTGAGACCTTCTTGAGAGCCCATAGTGGCAAGCAACCTAAAACAATATATCTTGATCAAGATTCTGCAATGGGAAAAGCAATAAAGGCAGTCTTTTTTAGAATCATGGCATGGTCTGTGCACTTTTCACATTATGCAGAATCTTTGTCAAGCATATAGCTGAACTGGCCGATGAAGAATCGATGCTTCTCCCAAACAAGAAGTAGAAGACAACAATAATGCTTCTCCTAAACAAGAAGTAGAAGAGAACAATGAAGAACCGAGTATTCTCTCGGATTTCAGTGCGTGTATGTATGAGTATGAAGATGAAGCAACATTTGAAGCAGCATTTAACAACATGAGGTCAAAGGCAAGCAAGCAAACTTGGTTGGATAGTATATACAAGGTAAGGGAAAAATGGGTTGAATGTTATATGAAGGATGTGTTCACATTAGGGATGAGAAGTACACAACTCGGTGAGAGTTTGAAATGAAATGAAGCGGCATTTCAGATCTGATTTTGATATAATCAGATTTCTTAAGCAATTTGAAAGAGTTGTAGAATACAAAAGGAAGAAGGAACTGAAATCTGAATTTGATTCAAGTAAAAAGTTACCTAGAATCAAAATGAGGACACCTATGTTAATCCAAGCTAGCAAGCTGTACACGCCAACTATTTTTGAAGCTTTTCAAAGTGAATATGAGAGATCAATGGTAGCATGCGCCACAGCATTGGAAGGCACAAATGAATATCTTGTAGCAATTGGGAGTCTAGATGAAAATGTTACCTTAGAGAAGGAGTACAAAGTCATTGGTCATCCATTAGAACAGACTAGTACTTGCAGCTGTGGGCAATTCAATAGGCTTGGAATATTATGTGGCCATGCTTTTAAAAGTCCTTGATTTGATGAATATCAAATTACTTCCTACACACTATGTACTGAAGAGATGGACACGGGAGGCACTAAATGGAACTGTATAGGACAACAAAGGCCAAGACATACTAGAGAATCCAAAATTAGATGAATTGTTGAACTACAAAGATATGGCTCGCAAATTTCTCAATTTGGCACATCGAGCTGCAAGCCATCCAAAATGCACGTTATTAGTAAACAACGCACTTGATATGCTCAGCAAGCAAGTTGAAGAAGAAATGAGTGGTGTTACAAGCCCTATGGATCCCATCATTGCTCCCACCAATGTACCTCTGCCTAATGAATTGTTGAGTACAGCAAGCCTAAAGAAAAAGGAGATGGAAACAAAAACCTCAAAGCGCCAAAAAGCTTGGTATGAGAAGAAGCGCAAGTGTGCAAAAAAGGGAGGTAACAACAAAGAAAACAATACAAAGGTGTGTGACAAGAAAAATGAAAAAAGTTCGAAGGTTTATGCCAAGAAAAAAAGAAAATGTTCAAAGGTATCTGACAACACAAATCTCTCTAACTGTATTCGCTACAAAAAGTTTGAATTGTAAATATTTGATTCTCTTGTTTCTGATCAGGACCAAACTACAGAAGTTTTAGTCGGTGATGGCGCAACACTACAAAATGCATGCCTGAACCATCCATCTTTACCTCAGGAAGATATCTCTGAATCATACACAGCCATCAATAGTTTCTCTCAACTATTGACGGTAATATTATACAACAATATATTTTTTTTCTCTCGAATCATACATGGTGTTATTGGTGAATGACGGATGGTGTTTTTTCTTCTATTTTTCAGGGGGCAATGACAGATGGTGTTATTGGTGAATTCTAATATGGGCATATGCAATAGGAAGAATGTCTTTTGCCTCCTGAAACATAGATTGTTTTGGAGTAGCTTTTGCATCTGTGGTTGAGTATAAGTAGTTGGAATTGTAAAGTTCATATGACCAGGAATAAGGTCATAGCCACCTGCTGGATGCCAGAGAACAGCAGAACCTTATGTGCAATCTCTGAAATTTGCAACACTCAACAATACTTTTTATTTGATTCCAAGAAAATTTACAACAAAATGGCAATCTATAAATTTGCATGATTTTGATGCTTTGGATACAACCACAATTTACACAATTTGCAAGCTCTTGCACAAATTGCACTTTACAGGCATTCTCTGCATATAGTCAGAGAATGAGAGAGCTCCTCCTGGACAGCAAACTTGCTGCAGCTAGTCGATCTCCTGGACAACAGCTGTGTGCTCCTGGAAAGCTACTGGATGAGATCTTGCTGGACAGCAGCCGTGCTCTTGATGTCCCTCGCCGTGTTCCCGGCCAGCTCCAGCACCTCGGCAAGGACGGTAGCCAGGTTCATGGGGGGGCCTTCTTCACGTTACCGCCCAATGCGGCTGACGAGGAACTGCAGCCCGGCTCTGACGGACCGCGACACCGACTTCTTCCTCAGCTCGCCGCCGGCCTTGCGCCCGCCCGCGCCTTACCGCCGGCTCATGCTCCGCCCACGTCCATGCATGCTCGCCCCCATGGCTGCTGCTGCAGCTGCGCTTTGAGATGGCGATGAGGAGACACGCTCCGGCCTGTGAACGGCGACGATGCGGCCCGCAGCAAAGGGATGGCGATGGCGTGGCCGTGGGCGAGGCGATAGGGATGGCGAGGGCACGACTCAGGAGGGAGACGGGCGGCTCTCCTCGACACGACGGCGACGGCGCGGGTCGAGCAGAAGGCGGCGGCGGCGATTTGGGAGCTTCTCGGCAGGGGCTGCCCGCTGCCTTTTCCGCTTAGCAGGCCTTGTTATTGGGCCACAATTTGTGCGCATGAGGAGGCAAAAGTGCTTGAGCGCAGCTGCTCCGTTAGATGGCAGCGAACGGTAAGATGGAGCGACTTCCGGCAGCTGTCACGGAGAGTGAATTCAGAGGATCTCGTTCCCACACGAGACGACACACGGTGTCTGGAAGAGCGGCTAGAACCGCGAACCCCATGCCTGGCCCTGGGTCTGCACCGTTTGGGTGTGGGCGCGCGCAGACGTGCAGTGCCGATCCAAACCAGTGGAAGGAGGAAGCAGGTGCAACGAGCCAACCAACTAACCGCGCCAGCCACCACTTGCGCTGTTTTGGTCTGCCACTCACTCTGCCCCCGATTCTGCCGTCATCTGCGACTGCGAGCGAGGACCATCACATGTCAGTCACCGAGGATCGGATCCGATCGCCCTTCCTTTTTTTTTTTTTGACTCTCCGAGCCTCCGACGCTGTGGTTACGCTACGGTTAAACAATCGATCGGCTCTCGCGATAACGACTGATTTGGTCGCTGCTTGCATAAGCAGGCTACTTTTCTTTTCTTTTCTTCGGGTTTTGTTTTAGACACCGTGCCGTGCATGGGCACTGGCCGCTGACTTGGATTCACCGAAAATTCTAGCCATGCCAAAGTCAGATATCTTGGGGTTGAAATCATCATCTAGTAAAATATTGCTTGCTTTGAGATCCCAATGAATAATTTTCAGCTTGGAATCCTGGTGAAGGTACAGTAACCCTCTTCCAATTCCCTGAATAATCTTGTATCGCAATTTCCAGCCTAATACAAGTCTCTTACTTTCATCTGAAAATTTTATAGTAGAAAGTATTAAATGTCCGTTGAAAATTTCATTTACTGGCTGACTGTATAAAGTATTCGCATAAAATCAAAACTGCAAGTAACTGAAACTTACTGAAAATAAATGAGTCAAGACTCTTGTTGGGCATGTATTCATACAACATCATCTTCTCTTCTCCATGAATACAACAACCAAAAAGCCTCACTAAGTTCCGGTGTTGCAGCTTGGATAGCACCATCACCTCATTCTTGAACTCTTCCAATCCCTGCCAGGAGCTTTTAGATAACCTCTTAATAGCAATCTCTTGGCCATCTGGTAGTATCCCCTGGAGACAATCAAGTATCCACTATGGTTATCCACATGAAAAATAATTAATTGAATGCTTGACCATATCATAATAGTTGGAGGAAGTATATGATTTATCCAATACTCCACCTTGAAAACTGGACCAAATCCACCTTCGCCAAGCTTTTCACTGAAATTGTTTGTTTGCGGAATAAACAGTGCTGAACTCAACTAATGGTGAGCTCAAAATTTATCGTTTCACAGAATCGTCTTCATATATGTAATCATCTGCAGCAATCTGAAATGGTTTCCGTATTCTCCGTACACCTGCAATTTGGTAAAATGTTAATAAAGTGACAAACATACTCCTTTTTGTTTGGAGCATTCAACAAACCTACGTAAGAATCCATGTAAATTAAACAATGATAGTTATTTCCAAAAATCTGCTGCCATGGCAAATTACACTGAATCAAATATCAACGTACAAGTTTCATAATCTGAGAATGGATTGAAAAATATGCTGATAAAAAGAAGAAAGCATCTTTATCAAGTGTGTATGAGACTATTCGTTTGTCAATGTATGGGACTATTCGTTTGTCAATTTTGGACATAACTTCGTAAAAGAACAAACAAAAAGAAAGAAAGAAAGAAAGAAAGAAAGAAAGAAAGAAAGAAGAACAAGAAGACTGAAGAAACCATGAAGCTCAGATGCATGAAGGCAGAAAGCATCATATCACCTATTTGCTTGATGATGTGCCTCTTCAGGAAACCAAACACGCAGAAATGCATGATGCTAGTCAGGAAGCAAGTACCTTACTACCAATACACGAAATACATCAGGCTTTTATGCTTGGCACATATGAAAGCAGGTCAAACAGGAAATTGCATGCCTTTTGCAAGCCAAGGAGTCGCAAATGCTCCTGATTTCAACAGAACCATTTGGTCAACTGGGTAATGTCACATGATGAAAAAAAAAACTGTTAGTTTGATATGATGATGGAACATGATACTATTATATAGGATTTATTTGTTTGACATTTTGGCTTAGACAACAATACTGAAGAGTTCGGTACTTGTTTATGTGATTAAATTTGACTATTGCGAGATGCCACTATCTATAGATGCCACGCCCAGCTTGCTAGATAAGTAGAAAAATATTTAAATTTGTAAACAATGTCGTTAGTAGGTTAGGACAGAAGAGTCATGATAGGGAAGTGCACAACAAAACAACAAGCAAGAGCTGAGCTGGGGATCACTGCCCAATAGCCGGTTCTCGATGACCGGTTCTGAAACTTCAGATGCTGAATTTGCATGCCTTGCAGCAATATAAGGACCATCCGAGTCACTCAATCGCTCATTGCTGATAAGACACTCGCAAGTCCTGAACTCCTGATCCCTAATACCTGAATAATGTGCTGTATTTTCTGCGTAAAATTAAAGCTGGATGGAGCTGACACCATATTTCGACAAAAAAACTATCCCTACATTGCCTTCACTCTTCATGCAAGCAGATCGAGGATGACATTAAAGTGTCAAACGCAGCACAATTTAAGAAATAAAACTTTGCGCAAATGGTCGGAGACAAAGAGACTGTTGGTACACGTACGATGGGGTGGTCGGCGCAAATCTTTAGAGTAGATAGAGGATTTGAGCGGCGACGTGGTGGCGCTCAGGGTCGGCGGCCCTCGCCCTCAACATCGCCGCCTGCCCGCCCAACGGCCCAGGTATCCGGGCGGGCGGGCGGGCGGGCGGGTTCGGCCCGGCCGTTGACCTCACCGCTGCATCGGGCAAGTGTCGGGGACGGGCGGACGGCGACCCGGCCCGGTGTTATAGAACGCGGGGTGGCCCGGCCGGTGGAGCAGACATTGGGCCCCAATTGTTCGGATAGGTCATGTCGATTTGGATCTTAAATGGGCCATATTTGGTAGTTTTGGTGCGGAATTCTTCTTTGCGTAAGAACAATCCTCCGGGCCCAGGTCGTTGAAGACGCGGATGTATTCGAACACAATTGGGTCGAATACATCCGCCGAAGACGTGGACCATATACAATAGTTTACATTACTATTTTTACGACTCGTATGCACACATCATCCAAGATTCCTTCGGGGTACTTAACCATCTGGTCTGCAAACTGCAAGCACATATTTGTATACATCAAAGGTGCCCATGGAAACATATAGTCGTAGATTACCTTTGACATGATGTTGACACTGGCACTAAGATCATGAGATGACTTGAGGAAAGTCGTGTTGCCCAATAGAGATGGGGATTATAGGTCTTCCTAGATCTCCTCTCTTGCGGGGCATAAAATCATTCTTTCATCCTTCTAATGATGCTTCGATGTAGTAACCTACATGTACATCAACAAGATTAAAGATTTTAAGCTCTAGGGGATTGCCCGGGAATCTTACCTTCATTGGCCGGTGGAACAGCAGTGCTAGTTGAGCTAATTGTTATTTTATCATTTTATTAAAGCTAAGTTTGGTTTAGAGGCAAAGCTATCCATTTTGGTATTTATATTTTCTAGCATTTTATCATTGGATGGGACCCTCATAGATAAATTCTCTATAATTTTATTTTGGTTGAAGATTACTTCTCTTAAGGCAATTGAGTATAGTTATTTTAATTATTGTTACCTTGAAAGTTACTTTAGTAATTACCTTAGTAGTTGGGCCTTTGCTGATTTCATCCTTGATTTTGAGGACAATAGTTGTTGTTGTTGATGAAGTTCACATCCTCACGGGTCTCAGGCGTTGTTGCCCGAGTGTCCTATATTGCCACAGACTTCACATGTCATGCGAGAATCATTGATGAGCATGACATCTTGTTTCTAACTAGCTTGGTCTTCTAGTTTCTTTATGAGCAGATCTATCTTGGCGTATAGCATGTCTATCTCTTTGAGCTGGTGCATTCTACCACTCCTCTTGTGGGATTGTTGGTGTTCTTCATTCTAACCTTGATTGGCAGCCATCTTCTCCATAAGAGCGGTAGCTTGTGGGATTGTAAGTGACATAAATGCACCTCCCGCAAAAAGCATCTACATTCTCATGGGTGTTGTTGGTGAGCCCGTGATAAAAGGTATGCATGAGAAGCCAATTCTCCATCCCATGATGAAGACATTCTGCGGTGTAGTCTTAGAAGCATTCCCATTGCCTCTGAGAATGGGGACCGACTCGCTATATAGTTCTTTGGAAACTCAAAAATCTTCTCCCTTATTGCATTTGTCTTGCCCATAGAAAAGAACTTGGCCAAAAAGACAGTGGAGCACTTGTCCCATGTTATGTGATTATCTTTGTTGGCGTAGAACCATTGCTTGGCCTTTCCCAAGATTGAGAATGGGAAAAGACGCAGCAATATGGCATCTCTGGGTACTCCCTTGATAATGAAAGTGCTACAAATCTCTAAGAAACATTGGAGATGGCGCTACCATCTTCATGTGCCTTTCCACAAAAACAGGTTGGCTTGCACCATGTTGATAAGGGCTGGCTTGAGCTTGAATCTATTTTTTCAACGTTGATATTGGGTCCAGTACGGATGTTGTTGGTGGTCGAAGCAGAATACTCACACAGCAACTTATCGGCCATGGCTTCAAAAGCTAGCGCTAAATTACCTTCCTATTGTTCTTCTTTTTCTTCGGTTGCTGGAGCTTGCTCTTTCAAAGAGCGAATTTCAGCAGTGGGTGTTCTTGATGGATTTGAAAACTTCCCTTGCTTGCTGAAATTTCTTTCTTCGAAAAAGACTCTAGATTTTCAATGTAGTTATCTGGCAGATCAAAACCACTCATTCATTACCTTGCATAAGGTATCACAGGCAAACAAAATAAGGGTAAGCCTGCTTGAGTAAGGGTCTTTGGTTTCCTCGATCACATCAGTCAGTAAGTCTTATCAATATTCCTCTTAGCATGCCTATACCTTTCGGCAATGGCACCAAAAATACTTGTTGACATCTCCTAACATCGTTGTTAAAGATAGAGATAAATCCCCACTTTTAGGAACATCAGCGCCAAGAATACTCATGAGAGTATTCTAACATTACTTAACACAAGGCTATCATCCTTAGTAAAATGTAAAAAAAATGCTGGTATATTAATATACGACTTGATCTAAGAGGCGTAATTAAGGTTATCGCAAGCGTTATAGATAATATACCATTGTAGCATTTTATCGGGAGTAAATTTAGGATCGTTATTTATATTTTACCACTGGGAAGATCTGCGGCATGCTTAGGCATTCAGGAATATGACAATGACTTTGCTTATGATGAATGAGCATAACCAAGTCCGCTACTCATAGCAGCGGTAAGTCACAAGATAAATGGTAAATATGAGTATGAATCATCGGCATAAAATGAGATAAAGAATCACGGCTATATCATTAGGGTTACTAGTAAAACATCAAGAGATATTTTTAAGTTATTCATAGCTATATGTCAATGCATACCATGATTAGTAGTCATTGCCAAGAGTTAACTTCATATCTATCCATAAGGGACATTACTAGGGAAGTTTGAGAACATAGCTCACCCTTCCTTCAAGCAACTTGGTCCTACTAGTCCTACATTCGGGGTCAAATACATAGGAGTCAATAGGATTGTCACTCCCATGATCTACCATAAAACTTAGAATATAGGGTGCATCCACGGATAAACAACATATAAGCACCACGCTTACATAATGTTGACCGCTCATCCAATAATCAATTAGATGCTTATACAAGATATATTCAAAGATCGGTCCTATGAAAAAGTATAACAATAATCTAGCTATACTAAGAATATAATCAAGATAGACAATGAACACAATAACAATAAATAAAGACATAAAAAATAATATCAATTCAATTGTAGCAACCATACAATGTATATAAAAAGAATACAAAAGCAAGAGGAAGTAAGAATTATATCAATCCACGCTCTTAATTAGGTCAAAGGAGGGGAATCTAAGCAAGTGCTTGCCTCCCTCTAGTTCTATCTAGCTATATAGGTCCAAGCTAAGGAGCCTCAGGGGATTGGGGGTTAGGCCGATGATCGACCGAATAAGGCTATCTGAATTAGGTCTCCCTCGGGGCTAGGGCTGCTTTGCCATTTTTACGGCCAGTTTAGACAGACTAAGCACCGTGACCCTCGGATCAAACCGACCTTGATAGATGAAGGAGATCGAAACCCTAAGGCTATGGAGCTCGAAGATTTTAATGCAAATTGTCAGCTAACCCTCACTATTTAAGTCTAGAGAGCTCGCCGAGGCCATTTCAATGGCTCCAGAGAGAGAAATCAATTTTGGATCACCGGCCGGTCCACTAAAGGATTTGCTACGGCCACCCACTTTTGTGTTCATCGTAGCCTCTTCCTCCTACCGCCTAGGTTTTCATCTCCACCGTTAGGTGCTCAGAGCATCAAGAGGTTTGATCCTATTCTAGTTGCACATTCGATATAGATGTAGTTTATGATGATTATTGTTATATGATCGTAAAGCCGATTCAATACTCGAGTGAGTCGTGGTGTGCGCATTATGTAGACGTGGTGTCTAGATATATTGTGTACCTACGGAGGCACCCCGATGTGCCGGGTCGTGTGGTAGTCCGCCTGGCTATGAGCAGTGGCGACTGCGTTGGTTCCTCCGTAGTCCACCCCCGTCACGTAGGACTAGCCGAGCATGGTCGTGAAGGAGGTGACCGTTGTGTCTTAATATCCTCATTAGTTGATGCTCCTTATGATGTCTTCGATTTTATTGCACTATAGATGAAAATATGTAGCATCGTAGGCTGTAGACTTTATATTAGCAATTACATAGGTTTCTTTATTTCTAACTGAATCTCTAGATTGTTTTTACTACATTAGAGAGTCTCTATATTCTAACTACGGAATACCATTTATCTTAATTACTCATTTATCATTTATCGTTACTATTAACTAGTTATTGCTAAGGCATTGGTGTATTAGGTTATGATAGGGTTTATCCATTTATTATTCTTAATCCTTAAAAGTTCCCCCTCCTAATAAGTAGAATCTTTGCTTTATCCTTTTGGCATAAAAATAAATCAACGATACTGAATACTTCCTCCGGGTGAAATGCTACAACGGGAGAATTATCCAGATGCGCTTGCGGATATATTCTATTTAGAGTCATTGCGTGTAGATTATTTTTTATCCTTGGTTTTTGGCATCATGTTAGGGATGACAACTTAATTTGAAGTGATGTTAAAAATACCAACAGGTAGTAGAGGCCGGAGGCGTGTTGGCAAGTCGTGAGAGCCGGGCCGGGGACGGGGGGACAGACGGGGGGCAGGGGGGGGACGTAGGGGGGTATTGAGGGCCGGGACAGTGGGGGGGCGCGTCGGGGGCCGGGACGAGAGGGGCCGTCAGGGGGCGGTCGGGGCTGGTGGCGTCGAGGCTTAGCTGAGTTCTTAGGCAGGCTTAGAGGCAAAGCGGTGGTGGCTTGTGTGTGTGTGTGAAAAGCGTGTGTGTGTGGCCGAGGAGGCGGGCTGGTGGCCTTATCCACCTTTGCCGAAAGTGCCCGCGATTAATTTTCGGCAAATTTTGAAATTTCCCTCTTTTTATTTTGAAATTTCCCTCTTTGCTTAGTGTCTCCGATCTAGCACTTTCGGCAAACATCGTTATTTTTTTTAAAAATCCCTTCATATTTTTTTAAAACAAAAAACACGGTACCCTCTTTGCCGAAAGTGCCCGATCTAGCACTCGACAAAGATCTTATTTTTTAAAAAATCATTTCCTCTTTGTATGTTTTTAAAAAACTTTTGCCGAAAGTGCCTCAGGTGTGGCACTCTGCAAAAGATCCTCTTCTTTTTAAAACTAAATCCTTTCCTCTCTGATTTTTAAAAAGAAAAATATATTTTGCTCAGGTATGGCACTTTCGACAAAGGGACGTTTTTATTTTTAAAAATTTCCTTTTTCTCGTTTTTCATAATTTGTTGAAATGTACTTTGAGAATACTTTGCCAAATTCAATCGACAATGCATATTTGATGCTTCTACGAATATTCGACATTATTTCTTGCGGTTATACCTCAAATTCAATTTATATCAATTAAAATTCTATAATCACGGTTAAAAAATAAAAACAATCAAACGGATTCGAAAAATTACCAAAATTTCACATGAATCAATCTATGTTGTATATTGCCTATATAAAAATTTTTGAAGTCAAAACCCAATCCGCATCCTTCTCAACTCTACAGTTTTTCTCCGGAGATCCTTCATTTTGTAAGCAGCGTACGTGACAACTAATGCGAAACCTTCTCAATTTTTACCACAGCCACCACATATGATACCTTGACATCTTGACAAATCTCATGATTTTCAGACTTTGTTTGCTTCTTTTAGAATTTTCAGACTTTTCAGCGACAAGTTCGTGGCCATGTTTTGTGAGCAAGATATTCGAAATTTCTGGTCTGTTCCTGTATACAGCCTCACATTAGACCTAATAATATGAATACAATTTTTTTATTCATTTAATTCCATTATTCGAATCACTTACGGTTCAAATTAAATGAAACAAATTAATGAAATATAGCAAAAAGACCAAGAAATATATCAAATTTTAACATGGAGTACCACATATAGTATGTGGGGAGAAGAAAAAGTTTGGAGGGCAGAAGAGCAAAAAAAAAATTAAAAGTTTGCCGAGTGCTAGGAAAAAATTAAAATATCATTCGGAAGTCATTTTCATGAACATGTACGAGATTCAGTTTTTTCCACAACTGACTTCAGCGATTTCGACAGAATGAAAGTTATCGGTTATCACTCACCCTAACACTGCCACAAGCCTGCTGGACAGACTTAACAAAGTCCTGAAGGTTTCTCTCTGCCGGCCCACCTTCATCTGCTGCCCGCTGCACCATCTCTTTCAAAGCCTTTACTCTCTCCTTTATCGCCATTGCTTTCGCACCTTCACCATGACCAACTCAACGCATTTTGCCAGCTCCATCCCAGCTAAAAACTCACTGTTCCGCTCTGCTCTGATGCCGATCTCCCACTCCTCCTCCAAAGTACGCATTCGTTGGCTGGTCGAACATGCCGGGCACGCCGACGGTAACACCGGCCGCCATGGCTTCCATGGTCGAGGACCCGCAAACGAAGCAGCCGACCGCCGGGTGCGACAGCACCTCCGGCTGGTCGCCCAGTCCACGACCATCCCATGGCTCTCGGTGCTCTCCAGGACGTGGGTGCACTTCCTCGAGTCTCTGTCGGCCAGGTGTTACTTTGAACAGGCAAAATGGCAATAGCTCCCCCGAAAAAATGGTCCATCTTTAGTCGGTTGGTAACACCGTGACATAATAGTCAGCCCCCGGGACTAAAGGTTTTGTCAGGGACTAAAGGGATCCGTGACACCGGGACTAAAAGGGACTAAAGATTGGACTTAGTCCCGGTTGGTGTTAGGGACCGGGATTAAATCCTTCCCCCATATTTGAATCCTTCTTCCTCCCCCGGCCGAGCTGCCCGAGCTCACTTTCTTCTTTGTTCTTCATGTTCTTCATGTGTTCTTGATTGATTTGTGCTCACATCTCCGGCTATTGATTCATTTCATCACTTATACGCCGTCATTTACTTGTTTAGAGGTTACTAACTTCATCTTCTCAAGTTTTAGCTGCAGGTTATCTCATTTTGTGGTGTTATACATGTGGTTTTTTTATTTTTTGATTTCTACACTATTTTAAACTCCAATCACTTCATCGTTTAAATATTTTAATGTAGATAACTACAATTAAGACCCTAAAAATTAGTATACACCATTTATTACTATTATGTCTACCATATTTTTTGGTTTAGTTAGAAAAATACTAAATTTATGGTTTCTCATTATAATTAGTTTTTTTAAAAAATAACATTTGATAATACTTTAGTTTATAATTTGTGATCTGGTTAATTAGTTAATTATAACTAAGTATAAATAATACATTTGAAGGATTATTTAATTATAACTAAGTATGAATATAAAATTTATTTAGGAAAAATAAGAATGGAGAATTTTAGGTTATGTGTTAGTTAGTTACTTTTTTTTGAAATGAGTGTTAGTTAGTTATTTAAAATACTTTATTTTTGCAATTTGTGATCGGGTTTATTAGTTAATTTAAACTAGTATGCATGCCACATTTCATGATTAGTTAGAAAAATAAATAACTTTGGTGTTTTTTTAGTTTTGCTTGTTTAGAAAAAATAGAAATAGAGAATTTTAGGTTATAATACTTTAATTTGCAATTTGTGACCGGGTTAATTAGTTAATTATAACTAGTATGCCTACCAAATTTCTTGATTATTTAGAGAAATAGATAACTTTGGTGTTTTTTAATTTTGCTTGTTTAGAAAATAAAGAAATAGAGAATTTTAGGTTATTTATTACTTTCATTTCTTTATAAAAAATTAGAAACTTATCATACATTAATTTGCAATTTGTGACCAGGGTTAATTAGTTAATTATAACTAGTATGCCTACCAAATTTCTTGATTATTTAGAGAAATAGAGAATTTTGGTGTTTTTTTAATTTTGCTTGTTGAGAAAAATTAGAAATAGAGAATTTTAGGTTATTTGTTACTTTTATTTACGTAGTAAAAATTAGAAACTTATCATACTTTATGTTGCAATGCAGACAATGACACGTGGTTGGATGTACAATGCCGATCGCCGCTCTCAAAAGAATTCATTGATGGTGTGCATTATTTCTTAAGAGTGGCCGAGGAAAAAAACAAGCGGGATGGATTCATACGTTGCCCATGTGCCTTGTGTGTAGAATTTGAAGGAATATTCTAGCTCTAGAAATATTCACTCACATTTGTTGAAGTCGGGTTTCATGCCAAACTATATTTGTTGGACCAAGCATGGAGAAACCGGGATAATGATGGAAGAATGTGAAGAAGAACAAGAACAAGCTGGAGCTGACGACCTTATTGCTCAATTCGGTGGCTTCGATGATATAGCAATGGGAGAGGTGAAGAAGAGGGAGGTGCTCCTGGTGAAGGTGATGCTCTTGGTGATGCCATTCGTGATGCACAGAAAGAATGTGAAAGTGAAAAAGAGAAGGCAAAGTTTGACCGCATGCTAGAAGATCACAAGAAATTACTATACCCATCCGCCCAAGATGGGCAAAAAAAATTAGGTACAACAATTGGAGTTGTTGAAATGGAAGGCATAGAATGGTGTATCCGATAAGGCATTTGGGACGATTCGAAGATCCAAAAAAGATGCTTTCGAACCCTAATGAATTGCCCACCACTACGTCGAAGCAAAAGCAGGTCGTCTCGTCCTTTGGGATTAGAAATCCGGAAGATACATGCATGTCCTAACGACTGCATCATGTACCGTGGCAAGGACTACGAGAATTTAGATGAATGTCCCATATGTAAAGCATCACGGTATAAGATCAGGCGAGATGACCCTGGCGATGTTGAGGGGGAAGAACGTCCTAGGAAGAAAATCCCTGCAAAGGTTATGTGGTATGCTCCTATAATACCTCGTCTGAAACGTCTTTTCAGAAACAAGGACCATACAAAGTTGTTGCGGTGGCACAAAGAAGACCGTAAGGTAGACAACATGTTGAGACACCTGGCGATGGGTCTCGGTGGAGACCAATAGATAGGGAATTTCGAGTTTGCAAAAGACGCAAGAAACTTGAGGTTCGCTTTAAAATGCGGACGGTATGAATCCTTTTGGTGAGCGGAGCAAAGTAGTCATAGCACTTGGCCTGTTACACTATATATCTACAACCTTCCTCCATGGTTATGCATGAAGCGAAAGTTCATTATGATGCCGGTGCTCATCCAAGGCCCGAAGCAACCAGGGCAATGACATTGATGTCTATCTAAGGCCATTAATTGAAGAACTCCTACTTTTATGGAGCAAAAGCAGGTGTTCGTGTGTGGGATGAGTACAAACAGGGAGCACTTCGACCTGCGAGCACTTGTTGTTTGTGACAATCAATGATTGGCCTGCTCTAAGTAATCTTTCAGGGGCAGTCAAACAAGGGATATAATGCATGCACACCTTTGTTTTGATGACCTTGATAGTATATATTTGAAAAAATACAGAAAGGTCGTGTACCTTGGGTATCGTCGATTTCTTTCTATGAATCACCCAGTTAGAAAGAAAGGCAAGCATTTTAAAGGTAAAAGGCGGACCACCGATGCAAGCCTCGCAACAGAAGCTGGAGAAGATGTATTTGAGATGGTTAAGGATGTGAAAGTAGTTTTTGGTAAGGGGACAGGGGCAGCCAACCGGTTCCAAAACTACTTTCGGGTCATGCACCCATGTGGAAGAAGAAGTCAATATTTTGGGAGCTACCCTATTGGCAAGTCCTAGAGGTCCGTAATGCGATCGGCGTCATGCACGACAAAGAATCTTTGTGTGAACCTTCTAGGATTCATTCATGGGTGTGTGTATGGGAAGCCTAAGGATTCACTTGAAGCACGACAAGACTTGCAGCGCATGGAAGAGCGAGACAACCTGCATCCAGAGAAGACAGATGATGGACGCCAATATTTAAGACACTGCTAGCTACACTCTTAGCAATGAAGAGAAAGAAATCATGTTTGAATGCTTAAGCAAAGCATGAAGGTCCCATCTGGATTCTCCTCTAATATAAAAGGTATAATAAATGTGCCCGAGAAGAAATTTCTGAACTTAAAGTCGCATGATTGCCATGTGCTTATGACGCAATTGCTTCGGTTGCATTAAGAGGAATTCTACCTCCACATATGCGTCGGCCACCGTTAAGCTATGTGCATTCCTCAATGCAATTTCTCGAGAAGGCAATCAATCCACTTTGGAACTTGCTTTGCTCTACAGAATGATGTGGTTCAATGTCTTGTCGGCTTTGAGTTAGTGTTCCCTCCATCCTTCTTTGATATCATGACACACCTTCTAGTTCATCGGTCAAGGAGATCAATATTCTTGGTCTGTGTTCTGCATAATATGTTTCCCTTCGAGAGGTTTATGGGAGTCCTAAAAAGAAATATGTTCACGGCGTGCTCGGCCGAGGAAGGAAGCATCGCAGAGGGCTATGGGATAGAGGAGGTCATTGAGTTACGTGTTGAATTCATTCCCGAACTTGACCCAATTGGTGTTCTGAATCACGACACGAGGGGAGACCGAGCGGAAAGGGAACGATAGGAAAGAAAACATACATCGATGCGGGGGGCGATTATTTCAATAAAGCACACTACACAGTTCTTCAAAACTCATCCGTGGTGGAGCCGTATGTCAAGAAACACATGGACTTTCTACGATCCCAGTTCCCAGAGAAGAATGAAGCTTGGCTTATGCGTCAGCACATGGACACTTTCAGTGATTGGTTACGAAAAGAATGTCAGGGTAATGACCAGATTGATGAGCAACTGTATTTGTTGGCTAGGCAACCATCATGGCACATCCTCACGTTCAAAGGGTACGAGATAAATGGAAATACATTTTACACCCTAGGCCAAGATAAAAAAAGCACGAACCAAAACAGTGGGGTTCGCGTAGACGCCACCGACCCGAATGGAAATAGACAAACATATTATGGCCGCATCGAGGAGATTTGGGAACTAGACTACGCACCTAATTTTAAAGTCCCTTTGTTCGGTGCCAATGGGTCAAGAATACCGGAGGCGGGGTAACAATTGACAAAGACTATGGAATGACAACGGTGGACCTCAACAATGTTGGTTACAAAGGTGAACCATTCGTCCTTCTGGCGATGTGAATCGTGTGTTCTATGTAAAAGACATGTCTACAAAACAAAAGAGAGGGAAAAATGACAATAAATCAACGAATGAGCCAAAACGCCATATAGTTCTCTCAGGGAAAAGAAACATTGTGGGAATTGAGGACAAGTCAGATATTTCAGAAGATTATGAAAGGGATGACCGAATCACGCCTTTCAATGTGACCAAAGATCCGAGCATCATGATAAATGCTGAGGACACTCCATGGTTACGTCAAGATCATGACCAAGGAACATACGTCAAAAAAAAGAAGATCACTCTTTGTGCCCGCCTAATAAGTAGAGTGTATTAGAGTATGTGTATGTGACACTTGTAACTTCAGATGTTTGTATCAGTTTTTTTATTTTATATCATTTCAAATAATGAAATGACTTGAAGTATTTGTTGCTAAGCATGTGCAAAGTAAGAACTTATGGGAGATTTTATGTTTCCAATTTTCCAAATAAGTAATTACACAAAAGAAAATAGAACTGTTATTTTTCAAGAAATTAATACCCATTGTTTTATTTACTATGCATTTAACAAAAATAATCTATTTAGAAATAGCATAGATAAACAACATTAATCTAATATAAACAACCGGGTTTAAAAAAATAATTTGATTTAATGGTGAATATCACGTATATCGTGATTTTGAAGATAAATAGTGATACATGAACAAAATTTACGTTAAAAATAATGCAAAAACAAATTTCCTATTGAAAACAACTACTTTGAAGTTTTTTTAATTAAGTCAAACATTTTTGCATTAACAAAATACTAATTGTTTTTTATATTTATGTTTGAAATTATAAGGTGAGAAAATAATTTATGTTCAGAAAATTTCTTAAAGTGCAATTAGGCAAAATAAAATGCAACTGTTTTTTTTTAAAAAAATTATACCTAGTATTTAATTTACTATACAATAAACAAGATTTAACATATTTATTGTAGGTTATTAAAAAGAAAAGACAAAAGGTAACTACCAACAGTTTAGAGATTTAGGGCAAAACCTTTAGTCCCGGGTCTTAAGACCAACCGGGACTAAAGACACCTTTAGTCCCGGGCCTCCCCAACAACCAGGGACTAAAGGTGACACCTTTAGTCCGGGCCTCGCCACCAACCGGGACTAAAAGGTGTTTTAGTCGGTGGTGGTTACCAACCGGGACTAAAAGTCCCGGTAGGTACTAAAAGCACAGTGTGCCCTTCTTCTTCCTCTAGCCACCGGATCGGCGTCGCCGCCGCCGCCGCTGTGTCCTCGAGCTAACCTAGGGCCGTCGCCGTCGTCCACGCCGTTGACCTCGCCCTCCTCGAGCTCGCCAGCGCCCCTCCTTCCTCTTCCGGCGTCGACCCCGCCATCTCCATCACGTACAACGCCGTCCTCGGACGGGTGCGCGCCCGAGCCGCCGCCTCCTCGCCGTCCGTCGAGCCGTGCGCCGCCGCGTCCTCCTCGGCCCGCCCCCGTCCGCCCCGCGTCCTCCCTCGACCCGCCCCGAGCGCGCCCCTCCGCGTCCTCCTCGACCCGCCCCAGAGCCGCGCCGCGCCCCTCGTCCCGAGCCGCCCCCCGCCCGCGTCCTCCTCGGCCTGCCCCGGCCGCACCGGCCGCTTCTTCTCCGGCCAGCGAGGGAGCCGCGCGCGCCCGCCCGCCTTCTTCTCCGGCCGAGCTGCGGGGGCCGCGCCGCTCGCTACTTTCTTCTCCGGCCGAACCGAGGGAGCCGCGCCGCTGCTGCGTCATCGTCTTCTCCGGCCAGCGCCGCCGCGTTCTCCGCCCAAGTGCACGCCAGCGCGGCCAGCGGGGAAGCCGCGCCTTCTCCTCCAAAGCACGCTTGGCCGGTGGCGCCGCCACATGGCGAGGACTACATAATGCTTTATTGTGTGTTGTGCGCGTCGGCCATCGAATCGATCACGTTTGTGTTGCCGCGTCGGCCATCGAGCCGAGGGTTTGTGTTGTCAGCGGCGTCGGCCATCGAGGCGGGGCGATGCATGTATGTGTGTTGTGGCCGGCCATCGAGCCGAGAGGAACTCCATGCACAATTTGGCGAGGAAGGAAGAGAGCACCTACATGCGACCAATTATATTCGTGAGCAAATCGAAACAATTCATTTTATTGAAACCCTAACGACGTTCTAACGACCGAGCGAGCGAAGATGCGCCCTAGCGGCGACCTAGCGACGGCCGGGACGAACAAAGGCACGACCAAGCGATGACCTAGCGGCGAACCAAGACACGACCTAATACGACCTAGCGATGAACCAAGGCACGACCTAGCGACGAACCAAGACACGACCTAGTGACGACCTAGCGACGATCCAATAATTATAATATAATTAACTTTATTAATGGTAGCTCATAAATATAATTATGTCATGTGATAGTAACTTCATTATGTCATGTGATAGTAACTTCTTTAGTAACTTCATTATATCATGTGATAGTAACTTCATTATGTCATATGATAGTAACTTCATTATGCCTAGTTCATGTAATATCTAAGGCTTAGCGACTTAGCGAGTTACGTAGCGATGACCCGGACGAACAAGACACGGCGACCTAGCGGCGACTTAGCGATTTAGCGACTTATCGGCGACCTAGCGACGTCGGTCGAACAAGACACGATAACCTAGTGACGACTTAGTGACTTATCGACTTAGTGACCTAGCGACGGCCGGACGAACAAGACACAACGACCTAGCGGCGACTTAGCGATTTAGCGACTTATCGACGACTTAGCGACGTCCGGATTAACAACACCACGATGATGAATTTAGCGAGTTAGCGGCGATTGGACGAACAACAATAGAACGACTTAGCGACTTTAGCGACGTCCGGTCGATGACCGGACGAACCTTATATATATGATGTCAAGTAACTTATATATATATATGATGTCAAGTAACTTTATTATGTAACTTCATTATGTAATTTCATGTAAAGTGACTATGTCAAGTAACTTTATTAATGGTACATTTAATTAACTTTATTAACTTCCTCATGTAATATCTAAGGTTTTTGTAATATTGTAATATTTTAAATGTACATTTAATTAACTTTACTAACTTTATTAATAGTACATTTAATTAACTTTATTAACTTTCTTCATGTCATGTGACTTTTTTATTATGTAACTTTATGTTAAGTAACTTTATTAATGGTACTTTTATTTAACTTTATTAATAGTACTTTTATTTAACGTTATTTTCTCATGTCATGTGACTTTATTATGTAACTTTATGTCAAGTAACTTTATTAATAGTACTTTTATTTAACTTTATTAACTTTCTCATGTCATGTGACTTTATTATGTAACTTTATGTGAAGTAACTTTATTAATGGTACTTTTATTTAACTTTATTAACTTTATTGTGACTCTACATGACAAATTGAATTCTAACATCTTTTAATTAACAACTTTTGCAGAAATGGCCGATCCGAATGATAACATGGATGAGGCAATGATGGACATAATCAACAGCGGCGACAACCAAAATCCCTAAGTCCAAGGTGATGACAATGAACAAATAGATGATGGGAGTCGAAGATTATTGATTATGAAGAACTTGTGGGAGACAATCGATGAGGTCTATCTACAATCTAGTCTATATGTATATACATGAAATTAAAAAGAATGACTTTTGTATTAATATATTTATACTTGTTTGTGTAGCCCTACGGATCAGCGACAACTACCGGGAGTAGTAGAAAAGTGCGAGGCCCGAAGAAGCCGTTGGAGGGTCGGTACATTCTGCCGGAATTCGATGAGGGTACAGGCCAAGTACTTGGGGAACATTCAAAGAAATTTGTTGCGCACTTTGTGGATACCTAGTAAGGGGACAGGCTCCCGATCGGTGCTTTCGAGAATGGAGGCAACGGAAAGATGACCCTACTATTAGTTATGTCTCAGATCGTGACAAGAAATTGCTATGGCTAGATATCCTTCAACATTTCACGCTCGATACAGGGATGAAGCTTTGAAGGAGAAGGTTCAAAATGGGCTATGCGAGAAGATGGCCAAACAATTTTAGGCTTGGAAGAAGAAACTCTACAAGACTTTTGTTGCACATAACCGGACACCGGATTTCACCAACAAGGCCTACGTCAAGTTGAGGCCTTTTTTGGGATGAGTTAAATGCAGGTTTAAGAACTCGGATGAGGGTCAAGCACGGATTATCCGTAATCAGGAAAATGCTAGACACAAGCAATACCACCATCACTTGGGTTCAGGTGGCTACCGGACCGCTATTCCCAAGTGGGGAAAAGCTGGAACAGGAGATTGTTGACAAGGGGATGGAAACGAGAATCACCGCACCGGCCCTGGAAGCGCCAAGTATTGGTTCTTCGGTCATGGGAGAACCCTGGACCTAGAGACCGGAAAGGTAGTGTACGGCGAGAAGCTGCAGAGAGCGGGACAGAGAATGGCCTATGCCCGAGAATTAGTTGAAAGTGGCGCCTGGCAGCCAAATAGAGAGAAGGATGAGCTTACATACGCCCTGGAGACTGCTGAACACGGTGGACGAACAAGAGGCTATGGGGAGATATCGTGGGAGCATGGCTTCCCTAAAGATAGACCCACTTATAGAAGCCGCCAAAGAAAGAAGGAAGAGGAGGCAGAGCGATTGCGTAGGTTGGAGGCAATGGTGATGGAGTCACGCGAAGCGGCTCATGAAGCGATCTGGCGAGAGAAAGCACTTGAAGAGAGAATGAACGAGGAAATCAAAAGGCAAGTGCAGGAAGCAGTAAGTTCTATGCAAAGGCAAACTGCATCAGAGCCTGGAGTCAACATTAGCCCCCCCGGTCAGTTGAAAAGCAGTTGCGCTTCCACGGAGGTGCCAACTATTCAAGACGACGTGGGGCTGCGCTTTCCGGTGGATGACGTCACTGAAGCTAAGACAACATGTGAGCTGCATATTCCACAGGGGGCTGCCACAGTCATGGTTCTTTGTAGGTGTTGTAACTCATATCGACCCTACGAAGACACCAAGAATCCATGGGGCGATAGTTCAATTTGGATATGCTAGTGTCTCGGTGGATAGAGTTGTCAAAGGCTTCGAAAATGTGCAGCTTGAGATAGAAGGAGGTGATGGAGAGAAGACTCTAGGACAAGCAGAGAAGGCTTTCATTTGTTGGCGCAAGCGCTACATCATTATTCCTGGGGCATCACCTAGTAGTATACCACCACCTCCTCGTCATGAATCTAACCCTAGGTGCGGATGAAACTTGACAATACATTTATTCACTAACTTTATTCCCTTAGTTAGCAGTTTACTCATATACCTCTTTGGTTTCACAGGTGGTCACCAACATGTCATAGTGCTGCGGGTGATGATGAGGCGGTGCAAGACACGGCTGCATCGCCTCGGGCTGCAACACCACCACCTCGGGCTCCAACCCCGCTACCTCGGGCTCCAACCCCGCCACCTCAGGCTCCAACCCCGCCACCTCGGGCTCAAACGCCGCCACCTCGGGCTCAAACGCCCCACCTCGGGCTCGGGCGCCCCTTCGCCTCCACGTCGGGCCCCCGCCCCCGGGCCCCCCCCCCCACCGGCCGCCCCATCGCCTCCACACGTGGGCTGCGGCGCCAAAACCGGTGGACCCACCATTGAAGAAGAAGCGGTCGGCCACACAATCAAAAGTGTCGGCCGCCCCGCCGCCAAAGAAGAAAGCCTCCGAAAAGAAACAACCTATCATTCCTAAGAAGTTGTCCTATGAGAAGACTGCTGCAGAAATATAGGCTTCGGTAAAAAGTCGATGTGGATAGTTTCTTCAAGAATCTCAAGGATGAAAGAGAATCCAAGCGAAACCCCGAGAAGCCCTACCTCTTACTAAAGCGAGAACTTCTACGGCAAAGGGTTGAGGCTCAACAAAAAAAAGAGGCGTCAAGCTCGAAAAGAATCATCATCTTTATCCGACTATGATCGCACTCTAACCAAATCAATAGAAGAAGGGAAATAGAAAGAGAAAAGAGCACGCAAAAGGGTGTAGCACGGCTCGAGGGGAACAATCAAAGCAATCGGTGCCCCCGCTAGTCGTTGGGAATGAATATGGTTCAAACATTGACGTGCTAGACCAGCCAGATACCTCCAGGTTTGAACTATGAGGATCTTAAAATTTTTTTTGCGGACACTAGTCTTACCTTATCCCAAATGATAGCTGGGGCAGCAATTGAAAGTGCAAAAGAAATTGATCATTGGCGAAGACATATGAATATGGCAAGAGTCCATTTCAACCCTGCGGCCCTCGGCAAACTTGCACACGCAAATGTACTTGCTAAACCGGTGGTACCTAGCGGCGTGTGGCGTAAGAGCGAGATGACTATATTTGCGTCCGAATTAGAAACCATCATTACTTCCGTGGTGATGATGTTATTTATGTTCAATTTAATGAGCTACACCAGCTATGCCACATGGACCCTACGGATAAAGCTCTAATCACCGCTTTACGTGCGTAAGTGATACTTTCTTTTAATAATGTCACAAACATACTTATCATGTATATGTATAACTAATTACGTAAAACCGGCTATACATATGCGAGAAACATGATGAGGGACCTCGAGCTAGAAATGACAAGGAGATTGGATTTGTAGATCCTTATGTTGTATTCAAAGACCCCAAGACTCCGTATGCCTTATGGAGAGTTCAAACGGAGAGAAATCTACGGAGGTACTTGATCAATCAAAAGGATAAAAGATATATACTCTTTCCCTATAACTTTAAGTAAGTATCGTTATCGTGTGTACATTCTATTAAACCAATTAATCAGATCGGTATGAAGATATATAATTAATTTGCCTACACACAAATGCAGCTATCATTGGATACTAATTGTGATTGATCTCGGGCAATGTCATTTGCAAATCTATGACTCGTTGAGAAAACCTTTGGAAGATTACCAAGAAATGATAGATATTATCCAAGGGTAACTCCGATATCTAAATATTAATTTCAGCTCTTTAACTCGGTAATAGATAATTAATAATGATTGTTTATTGCTAGGGTTTGGGCTGGGTTCGTGCGTAAACACCGCCCGATTTGAAAGCGCCACTTTCAAAGCCTATCCTACTTCGATTGGATTCTACGGCAGCCCGGGCAAAAAATTTGTGTGGCTACTATGTGCGAATTTTCGACGGTCTATAAAAAAGAACAAATCTTGAGCACGCAAAAGTATGTAACATGTATATATAATAAGTTCATTTCATTTATTTGTTGCTATTTAATAAATCTTATTCATAACTATAACTTTTTTCTTTAATGTCTACTTGAAGGAGACGTGGTTGAGGCGAGAAGGTGTTGGATGAAGTCCGCCTAAAAGGAATTCAGGAGACAATCGCAGGTTTCTTAACGACCAAGTCCCGAATCCCGCCGGCGAGTACTACTTCAACCCTGACGAGCCACTGAAACCAAACCAAGATGATCATTTGTACGACTCTTGAGTGGCGGAGAACAATTAAGTTGTAAATACTTTACCGTGATGGATATGTGTAAATATTATATTATGGACCTATAGACATGTATAATATATAAATAGTGTTATATAGTATATTTATATATGTAATTTGTCAATTATATAAATTATAGGTGCGCGTCTACATAAACAAGCAGCGAACAATACGCATTCGAAAATAATAATAATAATATAATTGTAAACCAGAAATGGAAAACCAAAAGAAAAGAAAAGGAAAAAGAAAAAAACTCTTTAGTCCCGGTTGGTAACACCAACCGGGACTAAAAGGGGCGGTGGTGGCGCACCACGGCATACCATTTAGTCCCGGTTGGTGTTACCAACCGGGACTAAAATGGACCTTTAGTCCCGGGCCGCGGAACCGGGACTAAAAGGTTGGACATTTAGTCCCGAAACCTTAGTCCCGGCTCCAGAGCCGGGACTAAAGGCCGTTTAGGCCCGGGACTACAGCCCTGTTCTGTAGTAGTAAAGTATGGGCCGTGCGCACGGCAGCAGCCCTTGGACCATCTCCGCCATCCGCCGCTTGGTGTAGCTCGCTATGGTCCCGAACGATACGTACACCACCGAGCTCTCCGGCTGAGCTCCGAGCCACTCCATGTACCTCTTCTTGTCGGGCGGCATCTTGCTTGTAGAGGTGGATCCGACCTTCGTTTGATGATGAGCCACCGCCGGGCGAGCATGGGTCCCATGGGACCGACGGCGAACACGCCGAGGTGCTGCTTCATCTCGGAGAGCACGGTCGCCTCCAGCTCGTCGAAGGTGTTCACGAGAACCTTAGGCCGCCACTGGTCCATGCTCTCGAACAGCTCCCTCGAACAACTCGACGACGGACTTGGACAGCGGGTTGCCCGTCGTGTCGACTGTAGGACGGGAGGTCCTGTGATCCGGAGAGGACGGCGGCGGCATAGCCCCTGGCATGCTCACCTCGCGGCGCTGGGTCGGCAGCGTGGGCGGCGATGAGCTCGCCGAAGCCGTGGAAGTAGTGGTACTCGGGCGGCGAGGGACGGTGGCCACTGGATCCAGTACACGGCGAAGGGGGACGCTGTGGCGCTGTCACGACGCCGACCGCCGCGGGCACCATCAACGTGCACACGACGGACGGACGGGCCTCCCGGGCGGCGGAAGCGCGCGAGCATGGCGGAGAGGCTCGGGTGCTCACGCGCTTAGTCACCGGGATCGCTGGTCGACGCGGCGATCTCGCTCTCGAACGCCGCCCCAAATCGCGGAACGGAACGCGCCGACGGGCCGGAACGCCGGGGAACTCGACCCCGCCGCCCGCTGGAACTCGATCAAGGCCGCGCCGCTGGAACGGGCTCGCAGCTGGGCCGCTGGCCAAAGCCGAGCCGTGCCTCGCGGATGCGCTGCGGGCCGTGGTGGCTCCCCCAAGACGCCTCCGCCCCCGCCAGCCGGTTTTCTTCACCGCCGCCGGCCATCTCCCGGCCGGAGTGGGCCACATTAACGCCCTTCCCTGCTCTGTTTAACGCAGGGAAGAAGAAGGCCCTGTTCCTCTTTTCTTTCTCTCTCTATGTATGACAGGTGGGCCCAACAGGAACCCAAGGTCTCACGCGTCAGCGCCACTGGAGGCTTGTTTGAGTACCAGATCTGGGTGCTTCTAGCAGTTAGTTAGGGTTTGGTTAATTTCTGCCCTGAATTTACAGATTTGGTGTTTATATTCTAAAATCCACATCTACGGTTTGGGAGCTCCAAAAATAGTGAAACTAGATTTGTTAGCTTCGTTATGAAATGCTCTGCCTGTTAGAACCATAAAATGTGCTGTTTCATGCAGGTTTGTATGCTGTGTTTATTAATCTTGAAAAGTGCTTTAGAAACTACTAAGTTGGCCAGAGCCATATCTCAAGATACAGATGTCCAAAAATAGTAATTCTAGTTTTGTTAATCTTTTGATAACATGCTCTATTTGTGAAAAATATAAAACACACAGGTTGTGTAATGATTTTATATTGTGTTGAATTAATCTTGTTAAATAGAAGTTTTGTGCTTGTTTTGCTTGCCATGCTCAGATCTGGAGTTGTATTGTTCCAAATGGCATGAAAATTTAAGGGTAGGCTATCTATGTGGTGCTCAAGCTTTGGTTAAAACTGCATGGTTTTTGGAGCATGTCTCACTGAGTTTCCAACAGTATCGATCCATACAACATGGGTTCAAGGCCCCTCGTTCCTTTCGTCGTTCCGGGAACGTCGTCCCCAAATTAAATCACGGTCCATGTTAATTTGGGACGTGCTGAAACTGTATACTGTCGTTCCAAACAGTATTGAAAATTGGCGTACCACGTTCCTCGCCCCCGTTCCTCGACCCGGGAACGCGGTGACTAAGCTCACGCTGGGCGCCGCGGGCCCAGTCCTCGGGGGTTCTGGGAGAGGAGCCGCCGCCGGCCGCCCGAGTGGGGGACGCACGTAGGAGATGATGCCGCCGCTGCAGGCCTCCTCCTCCTGGCTGGCGGCGTATTGGTCCGCATTGTCCAGTGATGAGGGGAACATGCGGCGGTGGGCGGCGACATGGACGGAGAGCGTGGCGAGGATGGTGGTGGCCTACGGCATCCAGAGCCACGTGAACCCAGCGCGCGCCCTGGTGGTGGCTGCTGTGCTGCTGGTGTTCCTCGTCGGCCATGGATCCGTAGAGTGATGGGAGGAGCGACGAGAGGAGTGTGCTTATTAGCTAAGGTGCTGTACAACAATAATGCTGCCCTTGCCGATCAGCTGCATGCGGTCCTGCCCTTCCCGGCGCCATAGAAGATGGTGATTTGGTGAGCTGCTGAGCCCTTCTGTAGCTCTCTGACATACTATATAGGTCTTGTTTGGCATAGGACAGCTTCACTAATGAAGCTATTTAGCTTCATAAACAATTTGTTAGGTGAAGTTGAGTATTTATTTGGCAAAATATTTTTACCAACAACTTCATCTATAGTTGTGAGAGACTGAGCTGTGAAAAAACTACTTTTTTCAGCTTCATCTAACTTATCTTTTCGTGAGAAAAAAAAAAAACAGCTTCACCCGTAAAGTTGTTTTGAAAATTAATGTTTGCAAAAAAAAAAAAAAAAAAAAAAAAAAAAACTCACAATTGTGAGCTGTGTCAAAGACACATAAAATTGCTAAGAGGAGCACTCACTAAGAAGGATTCTTGTACAACGCTACTTCAGCATAGCATTATATTGCTAGGAAACTTATTGCTAGGAAACTGAACCAGCAGCCAAACTAGAGTACCAATTAATACCAGCACAACAGTAGTAATATTTGACAAAAAAATATTACTTGTCCAGATATCTGCATCTGTTATGTGAACAATATCTCTTATCTGAATAATAATATCTCCAGTTCCCTAACTTGAAAATTATAAATTTAGAAGTTTGTACCTAGAGCTAGAATAAAATATGGAAAATGAAAGTTTGTGCTTAGAGCTATAACCTAAAACGTGCCAGCAACATACTCCCTCCGTATAGGATTTAGACGTCGTTTTTAGACAATGACACGCCTCCAAAGTAGAACTTTAACTTTATATTTTTTATAACTTTATATTTTTTATACAAATACTCATCACAAAGTGATATATTTATACTTTTATGAATGTATTTTTCAAGACAAATTTTTTCATATGGTTTTCACATTTCTAAACTCAACAACTTAAAAGTTATTCATGATTTATTTTTCCAATGTTTGACCCAAACCTTGTCTAAAACGATATCATTTTCCTATACGGAGGGAGTACTACTCTTAACATTACATAGTACAATACAAATACTCCCTCTGTCCCTGAAAGCTGCAACTTCTGAAGTTGTTTTAAGTCAAACTTTTTAAACTGTGACCGAATTTCTAAAAAAACACTAAGATGTATAGTATCAAATTAATACCATTAAATTCATCATACAATATATCTTCATAAGATACCCATTTTACGTTATAAATATTGATGCTTTTTTCTACAAAGTTGGTTAAAGTTAAAAAAGTTTGACTGGTACGGATTCTAAGAGTCGCAGCTATCAGGGACAGAGGAAGTACTCACAACGCACGCACACTCACACATATGACCACCTCCGAAGACCGAGCCGGCAAATTCTCGAGATTGACGAAGCCACCATAGGCGTCTCGCTGTCGACGGGAACATAGTCTACCACCAAAAGCACAAATGTGTTAAATTCTAGAAAATTCGCTTCCATGGAGAGTAAATTCGCTTCCATGGAGAGTCGAACCTCCCATTTACCACCGAAAGCACAAATGTGTTAAATTCTGGAAAATTCACTTCCATGGAGAGTCGAACATAAGACCTCATGGTGCTATAGAGGCTCTTATAACCACTAGACTACATGCTCTTTTGTACCCCAGTAAGTCATGCTTCATCACCATCATATACCAGAAAACCCTCGGTGGCCCATCCAACTAATTTAATTTAGAATTAGAGCAGTCTGAATTTATAAACTCTGAATTTGTTGGGATTATTGCAACAAATTCTTGTTTAGACTCCAGCCACCTCTACATTTTTTTTTTTTGACTTGGAGCCACCTCTACATTTGTGTACATGGAAATCAGCGATTTTTAGAGACAGGTATCTACTCTTCTCTAGAAATCATTTTCTAGAATTTCAATGTTGGGCCACAAGAAATAGGAAAAAAAAACTTTAATTCAGAAGAGGCCCAATAGCGCACCAATCCATCACGAAGGCCCACATTACTTAATATTACACCTCAAAGTCACTTGTGTCTTTAGCGGTGACTGATGATATTCTTTTTATTCACCTTAGCGGTGACTGATGATATTCTTTTTATTCACCTTAGCGAATACTAGAAATGCTCAAGGCTTTGCCGCGTATGGCCTGGTTCTTTTTTTTTTCCGTATGAGTGCTTTTATCGAGTGTGATAGGATAAGAATCTATTTAGTGCAAAAGCGCAGCAGGGCGCGGCTTCAGGGTTTCGAGCATCCAGCGGTGTGCGGCGCTCGGTCGCTCGATCGTGACGCCCGGCGTGCGGTCGTGCCCGATGTGTTGCCTACTCCGTCCTCCATTATTCCTGGCTTCGAATGTGCAGTGCGTTCGGCGCTCGATCGCTCGTCTTCCAGAGACTCCATCCGGCCGCCCTCATACCAAGAGGCAGCGCCGCTTCTCCCCTTGTCTCAGCAGGTGAGCATCCATCGATTGATCCAGACGACCGATCCTCTATTGCAGTTAAGGATAGTAACGGTGCTTGGTGAAACCTCTTCTGCTGGCTGCAGATCGTTGCCCTCTTGGTGTTGATGCACTGCTGCTTGTTTTGCGAAGGGAGAGTAGGCAAAGTTCCTGATCTGCTTTAGGTGTTCGTTTAGCCCTGTCTGATAATCCCTGTCCATATACTGAATGACAGAATAGGCAGCACAGTAGCGGATCGAAGTCTGTTTTGAGGATTTTAGCTATCAAATTGGAATCTCCCATGGTAATGAAAGTTGTATTTAAACGCATTTTTCCCTGTCCATATACTGAATGACAGAATAGGCAGCAGAGTAGCGGATCGAAGTCTGTTTTGAGGATTTTAGCTATCAAATTGGAATCTCCCATGGTAACGAAAGTTGTAGAACTTTTCATTACCTTTCTAAAGAGTATTTAAACGCATTTTTTCGTTCAGTACTATGGGAGGCATCGTGTTCTGAATATTACTGTCAGTTTCTGACAGAGAACCCATTTAATCGACAACCTTAACATAACGATTAACAATTATAGAAACAGTTACGTCCTGGATTATTCATGGATAATACCAGAATTCAGCTTCCACGGCTTCTCATGCTCAGTCTCTTTCATCACATTAACTTGTCAATCTAATTGGCTACTGTGTAAGAAGACTGAGCATGTTTGTGTGGTGGCTGAGCTAATTTGAAATGCATCAGGTAGGGGATCCTCTCCCTCTCCGTAGACTTCTCAAAAAAAAAAAAAAATGGCTCCTGTGATGATGGTGACCAGCACCTTCTTGTTATGAGTTTATGCCATTGGCGTCACGAGAAGATCATCTGTATGGTTTGTGTTCTTGTCCATATTATTTCCCGCTTCTCCTTTCTTTTCTTGTGGTAGCATAAAGAATGACCTTTTCTTGTTCGCAAAAAGAATGACCTTTTCTTGCTTGCTTACAGGAAATGTCCAATGGGGGTGTATATTTTGGAACCGATGGTGACTGAGGATAATAGTGCTTTCAGATTAGTTTGATGCTATTTTCATATGACCATATACAGATATTACGTGTTACATGTTAATTCTTTTTATTTAAGAATAATACTTTTTACTTCATAAATACAATTTTCTGCTTTTATAGTTGATATAAAATATCTAATCTAACTTTTCAAAACATATAAATACGTGCGTGCCGCACGTGCATTTCCACTAGTACTAGAAATGCTCAAGGCTTTGGCGCGTATGGCCAGTGCAGCGTTGATGGTTCTTTTTTTTCCGTATGAGTACTTTTATCGAGTGTGGTAGGATAAGAATCTATTTAGTGCAAAAAAATGTTTGTTTTGTACTTTTAATTACAATTCCCATTAATCAAATTTATTGGACCAAATTATGCCCAAGTGAGCGCAAGGGCTTGGGCTCGTGGAGGTTTTCATCTGGTGTGCTGGGGTGCGACCATTGGATCTCAAGGAACACTTTGAGAGATCTAAATTTGAGGAGGAAAGGGGAACCTATGATAGCTACCGCAAGATTCCGATTCTCCTACAGAAGAAGATGACGGCGTACTCCTACCTTTGGTTTGAATGGAGATCTCTTCCATTACCAGATTTTTCTAATTTTTCTAGTGAGATAGGCTTCTCCAAGCGTTGGCGGAACCGGGGGCCGCCAAAATATGGCCCCCCACCCCCCCCCCCCCCAAAAAAAAACAATATATATACCATAAAAAATAAAATTTTAATGAAAAAATAATAAAAAATTCAATTTTTTATTAAAAATTCAATGGAAATCTAATTTTTTTATCAAAAATTCAATGATATATTTAAAAAATTTCTCCTCTCGTCTAATTACGATGTGTCATATATTGCTCGGCCCCCCTATTCCGAGTGCCGGTTCTGCTACTGTCTCCAAGTGAGTTTGGTATTTAAAATTTAATATAAACTTTTCCTACTAAACGCCTTCTAGTGAGAATTCCTATGTGCTTGACTAGTGGTGGTGTTTTAAAAACACTAGGAGAATTCCACCATTTTGGTAGTGATTTTGTGCTACGATTGCGACGGAGCAGGATAAAACAAGCATATTCTGGCCGGACTTGTGAGAGACTTCACGAAGCCTTCGGAACCTGAGTTCTATACAGCCACGTTAAAACGCTTCATGCTATTCAATTGAGATCTGACGGTTACCCTACAAGTAGACGACGTGGCCCAATGAGATGTCCTGGTTTGGTGCATGAATCGTTTATTGAGACTAGAAACTATGCGCGGTGTTGCTGCGCGTTTGCCTGTATTTGGCCATCATGCCATGGCTGATTCTATATACGAAGGCCAATCGAACTTCTTTGGTTTGATGAGTATGAGCATTCAATATTTTAATTACATAAGATGAAGACGACGTAAAATGCTAGGCAAGTATGTTATTTTAGTTTAGAAAGGCAATATGCAATTCTGGATTCACAAGTTTGAAAGGCAAAGTAAAGAAACTGTTACGACAAAAGCTAGTGAATATTAGTTCATGTAGCATATTTGTGGGGAATTGTCCAGAGTTTTTTTTTATATGTATAAAAGAGAAATTTCAAGCAAGTGCAAACATTGAGAGGGGGAAATAGTGGATGATGCAGTGTCTGAGTAAATTATGCTGAATAATCCAAGCAACTGAACCACAAGATTTTAATACAATTTCAGGATGTCAAGATTCTGGGTAGTCTCTGTGGAGAAAGACAGAGTTTTGACATTCAGCAAGATGTGAACCTTATACATAATTGTTCATAGCTCGTGTTCAATCTAATTCTATACCAGGCGAAGGACTGTGGAAAAAAATATGAAATAAAACCATGCATACGCTAAGAGAAGGACCAGTACCATTTAGGTAGAGGCCTACCATAGATAAAACATATATACATCAATGCTCCATCCTGGCTCGTTGAATATTGATTTTTCCATCAAATTCAACAGCTTTGGACCCCATCATGATAATTTGATGGTGCTCCTACTTAAAAAGATCCGGTAAATAGGAGGCGCCGAGGCGGCATTAGAGATATTATTTTTATTGGAAGTAATGTCAAGCACAGTGAAATAAAACTATGAATTACTGCTTTCTATGCTTAGGGATGGAGTTTTCAAACAAATCTGCATGTAGTTTATGTTTCAAAGTGAACTTTTTTTCTTATCAGAGATATGATGTAGCACGTGGTTCGAAGTTAACAACAATTTAGTGACATGGCTACCAGGACTTAGAAATCAGAGATATCCATTAGTCTACCTTAAATATATGAGAGATTATTGTGTTTAGAAAATAAATTACTGTGCTACATGAAAGTATGCAGAAAGCTTATCAGAAACACAAATGTGGGAGATGTCATAATCCTTATTTAGTGTCGATATTATAGCAGGTGTAGTAAGCATAGTCGAACCTGACAATTTGATGGTTGTACTCAATAGAATGGGCTGGGGAATATGATCTATTAGTAGAGAATCACGCATTTACATGCATATATCATAGTACGAGAGTACATGCTATGATGACTGAACTACAGGGATATTAGCAAATAGACAATATGGTAACCAATGGACAGTATCATACCAACCACAATAACATGGATACAAAACTCACTCGATTGTAAAAATTTGGCCAGTATATAGAAGAAGATTGTAACCATGTGAAACTGTTGAACTTTAAAAAAATAAAGTAATAGCTTCAGAGCATAGTTACTAAATACTCAGTGTACTTTACCTTGGCTTAAATCTTCTTATTCATTTTTAAGCATACACAAGCATGAAACATGAACTCTCAAATCAGGCCTGAGATGAAAACGTACTTACATATCTGTAGCATACTCTTGTAAGAAGTATTTGTTGCATTTCTCTCTTGTAACAAAAGAGACCTGCAGATCGATTCCAAACAGAAAGTAAAATTGGAATAAATACAGAACACTTGGGCCACAAAATAACCTATAAATTGCTATATCACAACGACAAGCAGTGATGGTAGCATGTTTTGATGCTGTTCTGCATGTTATTAGGAGCTAAAACACAGAAACTAAGTGAGGATGTCATAGTTATGTACCTGCAGAGCAGCATAGTTGTCAATGATTTCTGAATAAATGATTTCCATTCAAACTGTAGTGTCTTGCCAATATATTTGCATTTTTTTATGAGTTCAATTCTTCCCAAGACTTCTTTTGCCAAAAAAAGGAGGAAATACCCACCAGGATATACATCATAGGCATATCGTCGAACACTCGTGTGCTGCCTTCAGGTCGACGCAGACCATGGTATTCAGAGATGATGGTGGCTGGGCTGCAGTGTTGCAAGAGCAGACCGGTGGGTAGGGGAACTTGATGTGGCAGCGTGATTCGCAGGGCAAGGCACCGGTCTCACCCACCAGTGCGGCGGCGTGGTGTCGCCGGCGCGGGCGTGGGCAGCTACCCGGTGGCATGCGGCCGACGGCGACGTGCAGCTTGTGATGCAAGAGCAGTACGAGGACGGACGCACGCCGCAGTACGCGCCGCGGCAGGTGGACAGGCGGACGTCGCGGCCCAGCGTCGGTGGCGGGGCAGAGAGGGACGCGGGGCGCCGCGGCCACCGGTGGTGGCGTCCCGCGTCGCGCCGGCCGCGCCATGCCGGGGGCCGCAGCCGCCATGCCCATGCCGCTTTAATACCCGCCGGTGCGGGAGAGGAGGAGCCGACCGCCGCCGGGGCCTGGTCGTGGGTCGCGCCGCGTCGCCGGAGGGCGGGTGCGCCCGCGCTCGAGCCTGACGCAGGGGGCAAAGTGTGAGGCGAGCGGGCAAAGAATGGAAAAAATCTACTTAACCCCCTGAAGTATTGGCCGCAGTATCTAACCTACCCCCGAAAGTATAAAACCGGATATTGAACATATTAAAGTTTGCAAAATCGGTCAATTTACCCCCTGAGGTGGTTTTGTTAGGTGGTTTTGCTTACGTGGGAGGCGGTTTTTTTGCTCCCGTAGCTGATGTGGACTCACGATCTCGACGTGGGACGATTGACAGGAGTGGAAAAAGTCTACATCACCCCCTCAACTATGGGAGGTGGACCACTTAACCTCCCCAAACTATGAAACAGTCTATTTCACCCCCTGAACTTTTCAAAACCGGTCAAATTACACTTTGAAACGCTTTTAAACAGTGGTTTGCTACAGTAACATAGATTTGTCTTTTTTTATTTATTTCGACTGAATCTTTAAAAAATTATAGTAAATCATAGAAAAATCATAAAATAGAAATTTTAATTTTGTTGGACTCCATATGAGTAGATCTAAACAGTAAATATATAATATGGTATGCGTTAGTACAGAGTTTTTGCTGTAAATTTAGATCTATCTTTTTCTATAATTAATTTGAATAATTCATAGCCGCGGTTTCTAAGGTCCAATTGTGCTGAAATTTTTATTGTGGGCTATGAATTACATGTTTGAATCGTAGTAAAAAAATTTTATACTTATTGAATCATGTATAACTAAGTCATAAATTTATTTATATTTAACAAGCATGAACCTAAGCATAAATTAAAATAAATTTCATGCTTACTGCATATTATCTAAATTTCATGCTAACTGTGTACATAGAATAATTAGCCCATAATAGCACAATTGGACCTTAGAAACTACGGCTATGAATTATTCAAATTAATTATAGAAAAGGATAGATCTAAAGTTACAGTAAAAACTCTGTACTAACGCGTACCATATTATATGTTTACTATGTAGATCTACTCATATAGAGTCCGACAAAGTTAGATTTTCTATTTTGTGATTTTTCTGTGATTTACTATAATTTTTTAAAGATTTAGTCGAAATAAATAAAAAAAGACAAAACCATGTTACTGTAGCAAACCACCGTTCAAAAGCATTTCAGAGTGTAATTTGACCGGTTTTGAAAAGTTCAGGGGGTGAAATAGACCGTTTCATAGTTTGGAGGGTTAAGTGGTCCACCCCCCATAGTTGAGGGGGTGATGTAGACTTTTTCCACTTGGTCAATCGTCCACGCCAAGATCGTGAGTCCACCTCGCCGCTACAAAGGAGCAAAACCACCTCCACGTAAGCAAAAACCGCCTAGCAAAAACCATTGGGGGTAAATTTGACCCGGTTTTGTAAACTTTAATGTGTTCAATACCCGGTTTTATACTTGGGGGTAAGTTAGACACAGCCAATACTTGGGGGGTTAAATAGACTTTTTTTCGGCAAAGAATCGCCCACGAAGGTTTGTCATGGATCGGGTTGACGATAAAGCGGGACGAGGGATCCGATCGATCCATAACGGACGGTTTAGATCGCTTTCTTGCTCGATCCGACGGCTACCGAATTAGCGGGCGACGTGGCATGATGGTTTGCCCGCTTTTGTTGCAGGATTCATTTGTAGAGATTATAATGTATATTTGAGACCCTAAATGTATTCAACACTAATACACAAACGATTTCTCGTGGCGGGCGGTTTTGATTAACAGACGTTAGTGAAAATCAAACGACGGACCCAAATCAAGAAGGTGGATTTCTAGTTGCGGTTTTATTAAGAAAACAGCCACTAGAAATACACTAGAATTTTAAAATTTGAATTTTTTTAAATGACTTCAAATGGAGAAAATGTCTACGTGAAAGTTATAAATCTTAAAAAGTTATAAAACATTGTAGTTGAAAACTTTTTGATTTGAAAGTATCTAATTAAGGATAATTAACTCTAAAGTTTGAACATTTGAAATTTAAAATTTTTCAAAAATCTCAGATGGAGAAACGCTCTAAATCGGACTTATACTGGCAGTTCTCAAAACACCGTCTGTGGAAAAACTGATTTTCACTGGCCTCTCCCAATGACAGGTTAAAAAACACTAGTAAAAATGGATCTAGAACTGCCACTATAAATCTTATCTGTACTAGTGCAAACTAAAAAGTTTGAATCGAAAAATTTTAGATCTCTTTGAGTACTACATGCTTGAATTAATGTTGCGCTGCTTGTTGGCTTCACCGTGCTGTAACTGCATGCACCGATTGACATGAGCAATGTGTTCATCCGAACTAAATTTGCAAAAAGCTTGCCTGTATTTGTCGGAAACAATTTTATTCCTTGTTAGCCATATTATCTAACAAATAGCTGAACCTCCTATTAACAACAAAGTTTTCCTTGAGCTATCTCTATTTGTACCACCTATGGAAAAAGTTTGTACCACCTATGGAAAAAGGTAATGACACTATTATACAAAAAAGTACTGAAGAAGCGACTGGAAAGTTTCTATAGAGGCAGCATCTCTGCTTTTTTCTGCCTTACAAATCAATGATTTGTAGAAGCGGGTGCCCAGTTGCCTTTAGGAATGGAATTTGTAGTGGTGTCTAACCGCATAGAAATCGGATTTGTAGAGCTGACTTGTTACAGGAACCGTATCTATAAATCATTGCCCAAAAATCACAAATCCAGGCAAAACAATTTCTTTAATCAGGGAAACCCCACCGGGCAGCCTCAAGCTCATGCGGCTTGGTGTCCTCCTTCATCTAGTTTTTAAATAAGTATTTATGATTTTAAACAAGTTTAAATGAAAAGTTGTCAACTTTAAAATTTTATAACTTCTTGAGAACTACAACTTTCGTTTTGGTCGTTTATCCATCCGATGTCTTTTGAAGAATTTGAATTTCAGATGCGACAAACTGAAACGTATTTTACATGAATAGATGGTCTCAAATAAAAAGAAAGTTATCAACTACAAAGTTGTTTAAATTTTTGAGATCTACTAATTTCATTTTGGTTGTTTCTCTATTCGAGGTTATTTGAAAATTTCAAATTTCAAATGTAAGAAATTCAAACATTACTTTCATCGAATATATCATTTCGAATGAAAATGTTGTTAACTACAAAATTGTTTAACTGTTTAAGATCTACAACTTTTGTTTTGGTGGTTTCTCAATCCGAGGTCATTTGAAAAATTCAATTTCAAATGTGAGAAGTTCAAACATAATTTTTGCATGCATAGATGGTTTCAAATGAGAAGTTGTCAGACTTTTTTAGAGGTGGCTGAGAATCGGTTTTCAGAGATAGATGAAATTAAAGCCACCTCTAAAAATAGGAATATTTTTAAGGTGGTTGGGAACAGTATCCCCATCTAAAATACAGTTTGAGAGACGGGTTTGGAAGCCACTACATTACTACAAAGGCACTATATTGCCCCACGTTTAAAAAAAAAAAGCCTCCGGTCTCTGAAAATCATTTTGTAGTAGCGTGAATATCTCTTTGGAGGTTGTAAGCCTTAATTAAACTAAGTAAACAGCACGCCAAAAGAATCTAGTCTAAATGCAATCAAAGAAGACAGATTTCATTATAAACAGAAAATACAGCTTGTGAAAAGAAATAAGAAAATACAGCTTGTTGTGTTCCGTTTAATTCCTTTTATACCATAGTTTTCATTAAAATATCATGTGGAACTTTTTTACTGTGTCAACTTTGTACTATAAAAGGTGCCAAAAATATATTTTTACTTTATTATTTAATAATGGCATAATATGGAAAAACATAAAAAGGTATGGGAGAATTAGGGTAATTTTCCGTACTAGCAATCACAGCGTGATTTTACAAAAATGTATGGGACATCGATATTTTTTCCTCCTTAAAATAGACATTTTCAGCGCTTGAGAATTCATACAGGCTTGTGTTTGTTGGCCAAAATACTAAGAGTCTAATCTAAGATAGATGTAATCGATCGGATAGTGGGTGATAATGGGAAGAATCCATTGCAGACAAAGGAGAGATAGAAGATGTGGGAAACCAGAGGTGAGAACTAACGAGAAGGCACCATAACATATAAAGCACCGACCTCACGCCATCGGCGTACATCGCCATTGATTAGTTATGTAAAGGTAAGGGCAACCTGCATGTACAACTGCTACGAAGTCTACAGCACTCCACGTGTTCTATCAACCGAACTTCAATAATTAAGTGAACAAGGGTTTTTTTTGTCAAACTAAATGCATGCATGGCTCACTACATGTACAATATGTACTACTAGGGTTATTCTGTCAAGGGTTAGGCACTTCGTACGTGACTCCAGCGGCCACACTCCAAATCTCCATTGTAATACTTGCACGACCAGAAAGCTGAGATTTCGTGAGAGTGGAAATACCTTCATGGAATATGGTTTTACCCTCCGAAAAAGATGCGTGACGTGTGACCGTTACGCATAAGTCCTCACGGTATTGAAGCCAGGAAAATACAGATTTCATGAGAGTTAACCATCATGATTTATTTTCATGGCGAACTTTCATGATACTCACATTCACGACAATAATAGTGCCACCAGATTTCAGTGGTATTTTCATAGCGGTATTTCGTGGAGGTCATCGTCATGAAATTAATTCATGAGGTCTCAAGACGTATTTCAACCATCACGAAATATACGTTTGCCTGGGAGCCCAAAACCGCCATGAAAATTTACTACAAACCTCACGAACAATCATTTCGTGAGAGTATTAAACCGTCATGAAAATCTTTTTACACCTGAGCTTGCCCATATTTCGTGAGATTTGAAACAACCAGGAAATAAATTTAACCAGCAGGAACATCTTGATCCAAATTGCAAATGTACCACAATAGATATTAAATTATAATACCATTGCACATATATAAAGCCCAATCTCATGCCAACACATCCATGAGTAATTCACACATGTTACATTATATTTAAAAAAGGATAATGTCATGTACAGAAATACACCTACACTAAGTCACAAGCACTAGGCATCCATTGAAGTTGAGAACAATGCCTTGGATAAACTAGCTGACATAAACCTACATGTTATTTTCATGTTACATTACTCTCATGAAAATAGATAATTTCGTGGCGGGATAGTCATTTTCATGAGGGGTATTAAAATACTCTCATGAAAACAGCTGATTTCATGACGGTGTGTGGAGAACTCTCATGAAAACGAGTTTTCGTGAAGAGATTTTCAACACCCTCATGAAAAAGATTATTTTCATGAGAGTGTGTTTTAAACTCTCATAAAAAAATTGTTCCCTTCATGAAATCTCCATTTTCTGGTAGTGTTGGCCTATTAGGGTTCTGGTTTCGGCCAATTGTGGACCTAGCTTGTATTCTATTTTGTTAGAATTAGTCCTGCTTATTACTTGTTTAAATAGGTTTAGTTTTGTTAAAAAATAGGTTTAGTTTAGCTATAATTTTCACGGTTTCAGATATAACACCTCTAGGTTACTCTTTTTACACAAAGCGAATAAGTATAAAGTAGTGGCATGCATATATGGACTAGCCTGTTCTATGTGAGAAACTGGGTCTTAAGAAATTTTTGCATAGGGTGTTACAGACGGTATCCAAACCATGGTATGAGTAGTCCGTGCCTGTCAGCATGTGGGTGGCACATGATATGGATGGAAGACTTTTGGTATTCGTACTACAACTATGGTAAGTTCCCAAAGATGTCAGCCCTAAATAAGCTGAAAATGTAATACTCAATCTTTTTTTTTAGTGTTATACGCTCAGGTGGTTCATGTGTTCTTTTCTAGTTGAATTAGTCCAGACTTGGTTGTTAAAGTAGTTTGGAGCTAGATTATAATCCTTGTCAATTGTCATTCTAAATGTTAAACCATTGGGTTAACCATTTTACACAAAGACTTGGTTGTTTAAGTAGGTTGGAGCTAGTCATTATTCTCGATTCCTAAGAACTCAAAGTCTTTAATAACTTTGACCAAATACATATAAAAGAATATTAATATTTATTATACATAATTAGTATCATTGATAGATCTTCGAATATTTGTTTGTAATATAAACTTATTTGGAGATACAAATGTTGCTAATTTCTACAAATCTAGTTAAATTTAAAAAATATTTGACCAGCACAAGCCCATAGCGAATCTTTGTATGGGACGAAGGGAGTAATAAGTTCTAGTAGTCAAATGCTAGAAGAATTCTAAGTAAAATTTCTTCTGTCAGCAAAATTACCTGCGGTCAACTTGAAACATATATATAATTCGTAGGTGCAGAAGCTTGTTGTTATATACTACAGGGTTATATTTCGCTACATATACACAGTATCACATATATATAGTGCATTTTGTTCTTGTTGTATGTACGCTCGTTTGCTTCTAGCTTTGAATTTAGACCTCCCCCAGGTGTATTGTGTAATCTTATTAAGTACTTGTTGCAAGTTGCGTGTCCTCAAAGTCCACGGTGCTATTCCTAGGACAAACCGTAGGCATGCATGAAAATACTGTTTTCCTTTTTTCTTTTTGAGGCGACGACGGAGAAGGTGTACGGGCCGGGAGAAGCTAGGCACATATATAGATTTTAGTGTATGTGCACGCTCTTAGAATAGAAATGCGACCTCGAACGTCTACTCGTCCAGAACATGGGAGAGGGAGCTTATTACGCTTCCGATCAAGTACACGTACGTACTGGTACCTCTTGTATCTCTGCGGCCCTACTTACCGATATCATATACTCCCTCCGTTCCTTTTTTATTTGTCGCTTCGCTTCCCGAGACATAAATACCGGCAATTTTAATAAATAATAAATATCATCGATTAGTATCATAATTAATATCATCGGAAAGATCTTTGGATCTAGTTTTTTAATAAAATTATTTGGAGATATAAATATTATACGTATTTTCTATAAATCAAGTCAAACTTGTGGCACGTATCCCACGGCGACAAATAAAAAGGGACGGAGGGAGTAAGATCTTATGTTTTTCCGGTCACCCCGCACTGTTCACTCCTGTTCCACCTACAGTTCCGGGTCCGACGGTGAACAGTACCGGGCCTAGGTGAACAGTACCAGATCACTCTGCACCGTTCCTCCCTGTTCCACCTACAGTGCCGGTTCCGATGGCGAACAGTATCGGGTCTGGGTGAACAGTACCAGATCCAAACAGTGAACAGTCCGGGTCAGGAAGGATAGTACCGGGTCTAGGCCTGAAACAGTAAACGGGTAAAAATACTCATCCTAGACCCAAACAGTAATGGGTACAATACTCACCCCATATGCACGATGGCGGTCGCTCAAACAATACCGATTATACACCCGATTCTGAGCAAAGTACATACCCGTTGACAACAATACACACCCGTTATAAAAATATATATGATATCTATTAACAAGTATTATAGCCCGCGGCACCGCTGGTGCCCGATCTAGTTTTATATATATAGATCATCCTTATTATAATGCAATGTCATATACACCATCATCCTAACAAGAGTTACGCTAGTTTCATGTGTGGAGGAACTGTCGGTGTTTGACCACCGATAGCCTGCCACGGGGTTCCCGCAGCAGTTGATTCGGACCTCGGCGAACAACTAGAACTCGGCGGTTTCACGCAAGAGACACACGGTTTATCTGGTTCGAGCCCTCGTCGTCGAGTAAAAGCTCTACTCGGTCGGCCTTGGCCTTTTTGCGTTGGATTGATGTATGATCGTGTGTTGTTCGTGCTGTTACAAAAGAGGGTGCTCTGGCTCCTTTTTATAAGAGGAAAAGAGTCAGAGCTATGGTTTCTAGTCCTAGTCGGACCCATAAGAAGTGTTCTATCCTGATTACAGAAGTTACTTTCTATTCGTCTAACTAGGATGGTCCGTATTCTACTCAGATACGTCTTTCTTGCTCTTGTCCTGACGGGAGCCGTACTGGTGAGTAGCCGTCTACGTCCCGTATCGACAAGCCCCCGAGCATTTTGAAGTAGAACTCGGGGAGCGCCTTGCTTCTGGAGTGATGCTTCGAAGTGGTCTAGCTGAAGAATTGTTGCCTTTTATGCGCCGTAGGCGCACTCATTGAGTGTAGCCCCCGAGCCTCTTGCTGCTTATTTATAAGTAGCTGGAGGATCTTGAGAAAAAGAAAAAAGTTGAGGGTGTATGCCCTGTAGCCCCCGAGCCTTCGTCCGAGTTGTTTTTTGTCAGAAAAGAAGTCGGGTGATGGCTTTCGGTCGACGTGCACCCTTAGGCGCACTCATTGAGTGTAATGTAGCCCCCGAGCCTTCGTCCGAGTTGTTTTTTGTCAGAAAAAAAGTCGGGTGACGGCTTTCGGTCGACGTGCGCCCATAGGCGCACTCATTGAGTGTAGCCCCCGAGCCTCTTGCTTTTTGGAACAAAGAGCTGGAGGGTCATAGTAGCACGATGTCTTTTGAAGTCGTAGTCCAAAAAGTAGTCGGGTGGTGGCTTTTTGATTGATGTGCGCCTATTGGCGCACTCAATGAGTGTAGCCCCCGAGCCTCTTGCTTTTTGGAACAAAGAGCTGGAGGGTCTAGAGTAGCATGATGGCTTTGAAGTTGTAGTCCAAAAAGTAGTCGGGTGGTGGCTTTCGGTCGACGTGCGCCCATAGGCGCACTCAATGAGTGTAGCCCCCGAGCCTCTTGCTTTTTGGAACAAAGAGCTGGAGGGTCTAGAGTAGCATGATGGCTTGGAAGTTGTAGCCCCTGATCTTGAATTCTTTTCCTGAAAAGTAGTCAGGTTTTTCTTTAGCTGTCGTTTTTGAGCTTTTTCCGAATTAGCTGCAGCCTCCGAGTTCTTTCTTAGCTGCAGCCCCCGAGCTTTTTCCGAGTTCTTCCTTTGCTGCAGCCCCTGGGCTTTTTCCGAATTCTTCCTTAGCTGCAGCCCCCGGGCTTTTTCCGAGTTCTTCTTGTGTAGGAAACGGACCACGGCTCGTGACTTCGCTTTTACTGTCCTTTATGTCTGCTTTTATGGTTGTGCATTGACAGCTGGTGGTATAAAGGCTTTTACTGTGCTGGGATATGCCTGGAATATACTCTTCTGTTGCTCTCTTTACTGCCTTCTTTTATTGTCCTTGTCAATGCTTTTCTGAATTGGTAAGCTTGGTCCATGTACACCGATCTTGGCTTATAAATTGCACCTCCCTTTCGGTTGTTTTCTGAATCTTGTAGTATGCTTCTTCCTGTTCTTGTGACAATGATAGTTTGCGAGGTTGAACAGCCCCCGGGCTTCTTTCTTGTTCTTCCAATATGGTCTATTTAGTGGGTAGAAGAATTCTTGAGATAGGGATTAGAGGCAGACTAATCCCGGAGTAGCATTGTGATTGGAGGCTCGTTCTGGTAGGTAGAAGAAGTCTTGAGATGTGCCTTATCTTTGGGTCATTTTGCACTCTTAGTTCTTCTTTTCCACTCTGCGCGGACATATGCTGTATTGGGAAGGTTGCCGATCCGCACAGTCCTCTAGCTGTGCGGTGCAAGGCAGCGACCGGCCAACGCAGAGCTGGAGCCCTCTTGTTCACATGGGGTTCGATCCGACTTGTTCTTGGAGAGGCCCGATGTGATGCTTGATCAGTCAGTGCTCCTTTTGGCAATCTTGAATGCACTGTGTTGGTGTATCAAGGTTGCTTTGGATCTGCTCGGCTCATTCCGCCTTAGAGGTAGTTTGGGTCTATAACAAGGACGGTCTTGGATTCTGCGTAATTGTTTTCTATGGCAGAATTCCACTGGGTTCCTTGTAGCTATTGCTTTAGATTTCTTCGAATTCGATGGGTCTTGTAAGGCTTGTAACCTTGTATCCTGTAATCTTGGAGAATATTTGATCAATGATCCGAGTTGTTTTGTCCTCGAAGTTTTATGGTGTCCGCCTTCGAGCCGACTTGTTTTAGATTGATATGAATATTGTAAATCTTTTAGTAGACTTGTTTTGGCTCGAAGTTGGTGGCTTCCTTTGACTGAAGTTGCTTTGGTGGCCGTCTTCTTTTTGGGTCGACTTGTTATAATAATATTGGCAAAGCTATCCTTCCTTGTAACGGTACAGTATTTTATCGTTGGTGGGTAACGGGATAAAGACCGTTATTCCGTGATTTAAGCGCTTACTGGGCCTTTCACATTCTTCGCGCCTTATATCCGTTGGCCTTTTTACCGTTGCCCCTTAAGTGGGCCTTTTAAGACCGGTCTATAAATTAGCTGCGTTCTTGTTCTTCTTCTTTACCTTGCCTTTGCTTCACGAAACCCTAGCGCCGTAGAAAAAATCCCTAAATCTTTGCTCTTGCATTGCCGCCACGCATCCTCTTCTTAGTTTGGGTGCTTGATTCGTTGCATGGGAAGGAAGAAAGTGGCTTCAAGAAGTCGGTAGTTGAGAAGCCTGTTCTTGAGGAGGAGGTCGACGGCGGCTGAATCCCGAGTTTCTTTCGCTACGAAGGTCATCGCAAAGAACTTCCCCCGCCCGACTACCCAAGAGAAGCATTTGGTTGAGCTGCAGGATTTGGGCATGATCCGGCCCCAAGGAATTCTCCGGTTGGGTTGCTTGTAGGGTGAGCATCGTGTCCATGTTCCCGCGCGAGGGGAGATTGTGCTTTTTTGTTTCTTTTGTTCGTCTTAGGGCTTTGTTTGCCGGCTTGTTCCTTCCTCCACCGTTTTCTTCGCTTCTTTTCCATCTCTCTTCATGATCTTACCCCGAATGGGGTTCTTCATCTTTCTGTTTTTGTCCATTTTTGTGAAACTTTTCCGTGGCATTCCTCCCTCTCTTAATCTGTTCCGTTTTCTTTTCCGTCTTAAGCCGTAGCCCCGCAATGATTCCCTCCATGCCCTTGGTGGATGTGGGATCCAATTCCGGCAGGGGCGTAAGTCGAGCCACTTCTTTGACTATGACCTTGTTGACTCCGTGAAGGATTGGCGGTCCAGTGGTTTTATCTTTGGTAATCTTGATGGAGGTCTTTGGTGCTCCGGCACTCCAAACCTACTCGGGGGTCCCTTTGTTCCTAATGATCGGTGGGAGAAAGAGCAGCTCACTTCTGCCGAGTTGTCTCTTCTTGAACCTCTTTTTAGTAGGATTAGGTACTTGAAGCAGAATGGCTTGTCCGGTTTTGCTATCGTGGCAAGTTACCTCCGTCGCCGAGTACAACCTTTGAAGGCGCGTGAGAATTTTGGCTTTGAGTACTCGGGCGCCGAGGATCCCTCTCGTATGGTGGCCACGACCGAGTTGTCAGATGAAGAGATGCTTGTTCGTCTCCAGAAGATTTTAAAAGGCGCGTCGGTGGTCCCAATGATTGGATTCGAGTACTCTGCTGATAAGCCTCCCCCTGCTGTAAGTGTTTCTTCTTATTTATAACTGTATTTCTGAGTTCTTTTTGACTGAGATTGACTAGTTTCTTGTCTTTTTTTTGAAGCCTTTTGGCAGGGATTTTAACGTTGATGGCTCTCTCTATGTTGATGGAGAGATTGCTCCTCCACCGCTCCTTTGGCTGCTCCTTCGGCTTACGGCCGGGTATCAGAAGGTCGAGTTGATTTGCCGGGTATTTTTTGTGAGGGAAACCATTGAATATGTTCCTCAAACCCAGCTCGAGAAACGGGGGCGCGTTCTTCTCCTTCCCCTCAGCCATCAGGTAACCTTTTGATAGGTGAGAGGTTGTTTGGTTTTACTTTTATTCGCTCTTTTTTTGGAAAGTAGTCTTGACTCTTCTCTTTTGTAGGCGGTGTATCTATTCTTCTTATTGAAGATGAGGCTGAGGATGTTGATGATTCTCCTCTTCTTCGTTGGTAAGTGTTGTCTTTTTGGCTTTGGTATACATACTTCTTTGTTGTTTTTGTTTTGACTTGGCTTTGTGTAGCCCTCGTGCGACTTCTTCTCCTTCTCTGGCTTTGGAGTCCTTGCCGGGTCCTCCTCCTTCCACCGCCGAGTTGTTGGTGGGTTTAGATGTGATTATGCCGCCTCCGCCTCCTCGTCCTCGACTTGCTATTCGCCGTGCTCCTAGGTCGAGTGCCGACTTCTTTTTTCTCCTTTTGGTGTCATTTGTTTTTAGCTTCTTTTTGTTCTTGTAGGTCTTTAGCCCGGCCGATTACGAGAGGACCGTGAGTGTTGGAGCTATGGGTCGGCGTCGTGCTGATCCTCATCATTTGTGGATTCTGTCCCGGTGGTGGCTTCATCTTCTGCTCTTTGGGACTTCTTCTTTCTTTGGTCGCGCAAGCGGTTGATTCGGATTGCTTTTGTGGCAGAAAAGTTGCCTCTTGCCCAGACCCTTGACTTCTTCTAGGGTTGGGAATTCTCCTTCTTTGTCTCCTTCTTATGCTCCTTGGGATTACGTTCGTGATTTGAAGGCGATGCAGGATACGGAGGAGGATTTCAATCCGAAGTTCCGCCTTAAGAAGCTTGAGGCTGAATTCAAGTCTTTTTCTGAACAATTCCAGGTAGGATGACTTGTTTGCTTTATTTCTTGTTTTGTCTTTTTTCTTATCCTTCTTTTTTTTCTTTAATGCGAGAAGTATGTCGGTGATTCGACCTCTTTTTTGGCTCGTCGAGTCTCAAAAGAAGTTGTTGGATGAGTGGCTTTCTGCGGCGGGCGCTTGATGAAGAGCGTCAAGGACGTCGATCTTCGAAGAGGCGCCTTGAGAGCTCGGGTTGCTGCTTCTTTGTTGATTCGAGAAAAAAGCTTCTCGGGATCTTCAAGGTATTTTGTAAATGCTTTTTTGTTGTGTATAGTTTTGTCATTTGCTTTTTCTCGACTTCTTTCGCTTTCTTTTGCGGCTTTGAAGAAAAAGTACTCGGAAGAGCGAAGCTTTGAAGCTTGAAGTGAAAACCTTCCGCAATGATTCGGAGAAGGTAAAGACGGATCTTTGAAGAAACTTTAGCCCGGGCTCGGGTGATTAGGCGTGGTGCTTGATCGAGATCTTTTTACAAGGCTAAGGCATCGATTGAAGACTTGTCCGCTCGTCGAAGGCTTCGAGAAGATAGGTTGTCAACCTTGCTGAGTTACGTGCGAGGTCTTGCCACTATCTTTGAGGAGGCCTGAAGATGTTGGTCTGACCTGGGTTCAGTTCCTTCCTCGACTGACCGAGCGGACCATCAACTTTGCCAAGGATGCAGTGTTGCTTGGTGTTCAGGGTGTTTTGGCTCGCATCCGAGTGGTTGATCCCAACTTTCCTCATGGTAGAGTGATGGATGGGACTCATACTCCTGAGGATGAACAAGCACTCGTGGAATCTGAAGCTGCGGTCCTGCCCTTAGCTCAGGAATTTACTGATCTTGTAGAGATTACGCCAGTGCGTGCTGATGATGGTGATGATCATCGGTAGTAAACTTTTGTTGTAATAAAACTTTGTTGTCTTCTCGGATAAAATTTCTTGAATCGACCAAATATCTTGTTCTTTGTGTTGAAATGTTTGAATATTTTGATATACATTTGTACTCCTTTTGGCGTTTTGAATCCATTCTAAGAATAGTTAATATTGTAGCCGTCTTTAATGATTAGTTCGGACCGTAGGCCCTCATCCGAGTTCTTTTTTCTCTAGAAGTCAGGATAGGTCGAGCTCTCTCTTGGCTCTCATCTAGTCCTGAAAAGGAGCTAGGATATAGCGAGTGTTGACTTTATTTTAGCCGTACTCTCATCGGTGTTGTGAAAACAACCCGGAATAGTTGGGCTCAGGCTAGGTTGTAGCCATTTTGCACTTCAACGAATAATTTGGACCGAAGGCCCTCATCCGAGTTCTTTTTATCTAGAAGTCGGGACAGGTCGAGCTTTCTCTTTGCTCTCATCTAGTCCTGAAAAGGAGCTAGGATAGGGCGAGTGTTGACTTTATTTTAGCCGTACTCTCATCGGTGTTGTGAAAACAACCCGGGGGGTCGAGCGTTTTTTTTTTGCTCTCATCGGGGTTTGCCCGGAGGGTCGAGCGATTTTTGCTCTCATCGGGGTTTGCCCGGGGGGTCGAGCGATTTTTGCTCTCATCGGGGTTTGCCCGGGGGGTCGAGCGATTTTTGCTCTCATCGGGGTTTGCCCGGGAAATCGAGTGCTTTTTTTGGGTTGTAGGTCCTTATTTGAGTTCCATACTCTAGAAGTCGGGATTTGGTTCGAAAAGGAGCTGAAATCTTTTGTAATCTTTCTTATGAATCTTTGTTGAAGGAAGTAATACATGTCTTTGTTGTCTATGCGTAAAATCGTCGTAATTGAGAGATGTGCCATGAATTTTTTATTGGGACTCCGTCTTGATCATCGGTTCGTAGGATCCGGTCCTGTTACTTTTTGTTACTATGAAGGGACCTTCCCATGGGCTGAGTAGTTTGTGTCTTCCATCCGGTTTTTGTATTTTTTCGAGAACTAGATCGCCCGGCTTGTAAGATTCTTGGTTGAACGCTTTTTGTCGTAATATCTTCTCGGTCCTTGCATGTATCTTCTTTGATTGTAGTGTTGTATTGACTCGACTTCTTCTAAGCTGTCGATTTCTAGTCTCTGGTTTCCTCTGCTTCTCCTTCGTTATATTGCTCGATTTTGGGAGATGTCGGATCAAGTAAATTTGGTAGTACGGCTTCCGATCCGTATACTAGGAAGAAAGGCGAGTAACCGGTTGCTCGCTTATTTGAGTTCTTAATCCCCGGACTACTTTGGGTAGTTCATCTATCCATTTTGCTCCGTAATCTTTGAGGTCTTCATATAGTCTTAGTTTTAATCCCACCGGGATGAGTCATTTGGCTCTTTCTACTTGACCGTTTGCTTGAGGATGGGCCAGCGATGCATAGTCAATGCTAAATCCGCAGTCTTGAGCCCGACTTTTGAATTCATTAGCTGTAAATGGTGATCCGAGGTGCTGTAATTATCCTGTTTGGCATCCCAAATCTGTGCATAATTTCTTGGATGAACTCGGTGCTTTGGGTGATTTGTATTTTACTAATGGCTTGTATTCTATCCATTTGGTGAACTTGTCGATGGCCACGAAGATGTACTCGAACCCTCCTTTGGATTTCTTAAGTGGTCCGACTTGATCAAGCCCCAAACATGAGAACGGCCATCTTTGGTGGGATGCATATTAGATTGTGAGCTGGGCGTGTGCTTGTCTTGCAAACATTTGACGTTTTTTTGCAGTATTTGACTAGTTCTTCGGCGTCTTTTAATCTTTGTTGGCCAATAGAATCCTGATCGAAAAGCTTTTCCGACTAGTGTCCTTGAAGATGCATGATTTCCGCAAACATCCCGAGTGCATTTCTAGTAATATTTCTTTCCCCTCATTTGTTGATACGCATTTCAATAATACGCCTGATGATCTTTGCTCTTTTGTAAAGATTATCTCCTACTAAGGCGTAGTTTTTGCTTCATCGATTACCCGAGTTGCTTACGCTTTATTTCGGGTAATTTCTTTTCCTTGATGTAATCTATGAATACTTGCATCCATGTTGAGTTGTGCGTGGCGATCATTAGAATTTGCTCTTGCTCTGTCTTCTTCTTCTCGTCTTCTTTTTCGTTTGTCTTGATAGATGGTTTGTTTAATTCTTTTATAAAAACTCAGCGGGTACTTTTGCCCTATCGAGCCTAGTTTGGCTAACACATCAATTTGCAACATTTGAATCTCGTAATATATGATTATTTCTAGACCTTGAAAATTCTTCTCAAGCTTTTCGATTTCTGCGCAATAGGCATTCATGTTTTCCTTGGTGCAATCCCATTCTTTATTGACTTGGTTGATTACTACTTGCTGAATCTCCGTAGACTAGTAATCTTTTGATTCCAAGTGATGTTGCGACTTGTAGGCCATGGATGAGTGCTTCGTACTCTGCTTCATTGTTGGTGGCTTGCCATAGAATTTATAGGACATATCTGAGTTGTTTTCCATCAGGTGCGATAAGTAGTACTCTCTGCTCCTGCCCCTCCTAGTTTTAGAGATCCATCGAAGTACATTTTTCAATGGTCTAGGATGGCGTTTGGAGTAGGTTGTTGTATTTCAGTCCATTCCGCAATGAAGTCGGACAATGCTTGAGATTTGATTGCCTTTCTTGGTGTGAATTCTATCTTGAGTGCTCCGAGTTCAAGCGCCCATTTTGAAATTCGTCCCTGTTGAGTCTCGGTTTCTTAAGATGTCTCCGAGTGGAAAATGTTACGACGACTACTTTGTGTCCTTCAAAATAATGCCCGAGCTTCCTTGAAGTTATAAGTATCGCGTAGAGTAGTTTTTTGCACGTGAGGATATCTTACTTTTGATCTTGTGAGAACTTCACTTATGTAGTATACTAGCCTTTGTACTTTGTAGATGTGTCCTTGTTCTTCTCTTTCGACCACAATAGCCGTGCTTACTACTGAAGTAGTTGCGGTAATGTAGAGCATGAGGTCTTCGCCTTTTTTTTGGTGGTACTAATCTTTGGAGATGTCTTTGATGTATGCTTTTAGCTTGTCGAAGGCTTCTTGTGCTTCTTCGTTCCAGGTAAATTTGTCTGCTTTCTTTAGTAATTTAAAAAAAGGTAAGCCTTTTTCCCCCAGTCTAGAGATGAATCTGTTGAGTGCTGCCATGCAACCTGTTAGTTTCTGTAGATCCTTGATATCTGCTGGTGGGCCCATGTCGGTTATTGCCTTGATTTGTTTTGTGCTTGCTTCAATTCCTCTTTGGCTGACCAGAAATGCGAGTAGTTGCCCCACGATGATACGCCAAATACACATTTGTTGGGGTTAAGTTTCCACTTCCATCTTTTGAGATTGTTGAAAGTTTGTTGTAGATCTTCAATCAAAGAGTCGGGTTCTTTGTTTTGATGACTACGTTATCTACATATGCTTCCGCGTTCTTTCCAATTTGATCTCCCAAACAAGTGCGGATTGCTCTTTAGTATGTTGCTCCTGTGTTTTTGAGTCCAAAAGACATTGTTTTGTAACAATAGGCGCGAAAGGTGTAATGAAAGAAGTTTTGCTTTGGTCTTCTTCTTTTAGTGCAATCTGGTGATATCCGAGTAGCAATCTAGAAAGGATAATAGAGCTGATCCTTTGTTGAATCCACTATCGATCAATTCTTGGTAATCCGAAAGGGTCCTTTGGACAATGTTTGTTGAGGTGCGTGTAGTCGACACACATACGCCATTCATCTATATTCTTTTTGTGTACGAGCAGGGATTTGCCAACCGATGCGGGTGTAAGATTTCTTTAATGAACCCCGCCGCTAGTAGTCGGGCTATTTCTTTTTTTATTGCTTCCTTTTTGTGTGCGGTGAAAAACGTCGTAGTCTTTGTTTGATCGGTCTTGCTCCTTTGTTGACTTCAATTTTGTGCTCGACCAACTCTCTTGGGACTCCGGGCATATCCGCTGGTTTCCGGACAAATATATCCTTGTTGTCCCGTAAGAAGTTGGTGGCGCGAGTTCCTATTTGATAGGCGGTCTTGCTGATTGTGGCGATCTTTGATGGGGTCGCTTTGTCCCTAGATCAATCTTTTTTGGTGCCCTCTCCCTCATTTGTGGTGAGTGTACTTTGTTTTTGGCTGGTATCTCCGGTTCTTCTGTTCTTATTTACGCTCTTGCTGAGTTGATTTCACCTTGTACTTTTGAGGATATTTGTATTGCTTATGCGTCGCATTCATATGCTCTTTTTAGATCTCCCTCGAGAGAGAGTACTCCGTGTGGTCCACGGCATCTTGAGTAGTAGATATGGATAATGTGGTATTGCCAAGAATTTTGCTAGCTATTTGGTCTTCCTAATATCGCATGATATGATGATTCAAAATCTACAACTTCAAATTTGATGAGCTCAGATTTGTAATTTATAGGAGTTCCAAATGTTCTTTGGAAGTGTAATCTGTCCAGGGGCATAGCTGGTCTCCCGGGTACTATCCCATAAAAAGGTGCGCTGTAGGTGTGATCATTTTTGAGAATTCATTTCCCATTTTCTTGAGGGTGTCGCAAATATGATATTGAGTCCTCGCTTCTCTCCGTCGATGAGTACTTTGGTTCTTGTTATGGCGGCAATTGTTGGTCCGAGTATTAATGGATATAGCCCCTGCGTTCCCAACACTTGTCCATTGGTCTTCTCGTGAGAACTGAATTGGATATTGTGACCGGTTTAAATATATCGGGTGTTCTTTGGCTCTGCTGCCATGATTGTTCGCCAAGCAAGTTTGTCTTCTTGTTTGCTCCTAGAACAGGGTACTCGAGAATATTGCCCGATCTTTTGTTGCTCTTGGATTTTGAAAACCGTTATCATTTGTGTTGTCTTATTCTTTCTTCTCTTTGTTTTCTTCCTTGTCTTGTTTGTCCTTTCTCATATATTTTTCTTGAAATATGCGACACTCTCCCATTGGGTGGATTCTGTTGGATGATAGATGCATTTTATATTTTCGAGGTCTTCAAATCTTCTTGCCGGGTAGAATTTCTTTCTTTCGGTGGATGCCACCATGTTGTCGAATATCTCTTTTTTGTTGTGGAATTCTTGTCATTTGTCTTGAATATTCCATCTTCTTGAGTTGTCTTGATATCTCGAGTTGTCTTGATGACCCGAGTTGTTTTGGTTGTTCCATCTTGTGTTGTTTTGATCGTTCGAGTTGTTTCTTCATGCGTGTTATTTCTCCTTTACGAGTTATTTTACATTTGTCGGAAATCTTTCTCTTGTCTTCTCTTCTTTGTGATCATCTTTTCAATTTGTTCTTTTGAATTCCTCATTTGTCCGAGGGTTTTCCTTTGCGAAATCGTGAAACATCCATCTTACTTTTAAGCCGTATGAAAATGCTTCTATTACTTCTCTCTCGGTGATGTCATGTACTTGTGCTCTCGAGTTCTCCAAATCTTCTATAGAAGTCTCGAGGCTTTCTCCGGATTTTGCTTTAAACCTTTCAACTCGGCTTGCGTTATTGGGTGGATCGGTATTCTGCAAAATTCTCGCAAAATGCTTTTTGGAGGTAAGCCCCATGCTTTGATAGATCCGGGTCGTAGCTTATCGAACCCTTTGGAGTGGTAATGTTTCGGGGCTATCGGAAAAAATAGTGCTTTTATATCGTCATCGCCTCCGACTAGTTCTATAGATTGGGAATAAATCCTAAGCCATTACATTGGTTCAGTCTTGCCATCATATTTTGAATGATTGGATGGTTTAAATTTGTGAGGTAGTTTGATTGTGTGAGTAGTCTTCTGCGAAGCAAAGGAAATCAATCGGGTACTTTTTTCTGGTGCGTAGTCGAAATCGCCTGTTTGTCGTATCTTGAAATAATTACGTGGGGACTTCGGGTGGTGTTGGAGATCTTCCCTGTTTTCCCCCTGTTTTTTGTCCAATCGTGATGAGGTTGAGCTCTTCTCGATGATTTGGAGTTGATAACCTTTCGAAAGCGGAAATCCTCTGAGTTCTTTGACTTGTCTGTTCAGATGATATGTGTCGGGGAGGTACTCGGTCGTCTTGTATTCTTTGTGCAGTATCTCTGAGTAGACTTCTAAGCCTGGCTTGTTCTTCACTTGGTCGTTGTATGGCGTCAATTTCATTAATTAATTCTTGTATCTTGTCGATAGGATCGAGCCTTGTCCTTGCCGCATGACTCTTCTTTCTTCGGCTTCTTTTTTCGGCTCTTCTTTTTATTGTACTCGGCTAGCTCTTCTTCATATTTGCGCCATGCTTCTCTTCGCTCATGAACTCGGTTCCTTCTTCCTCCTTTTTTCTTGTTCCTTCTTTCTCTTCTTTGCTTTAGGTTTGTCGGTCTCTCCTTCTCTCGTGACGGAATTTCTTTGGAATATCGACTTCGATTCTTCGATGATCCGTAGTCGGGTTGGATTTGGTGGTACTAGAGGCTGCCTTATCATGAAGACTTCTTCGTGCATGTTGGGTGGATGGTCGAGTTCTTCTCCTTCTAGAGGTTTACCGTATTGAAAAGGAAGGAAGGTAGAGTACTTATCTTGTTTGAAGATGTTCCATTGGTCGAGGTCGTAAGATTCCATTGCCTTCTGGGTGATACTCTGATATATTCGTGCCGAGTTGTTGAAACCGTAGTGAAAAGAACTCGGCTTGTCTTGTATATTTAGGTTTTCAGCTTCCTCTGTGAGCTTGAGTCTTGGAAAAATTTCTTGTATCTTCGGCTCGGGTCCTTGAAGTAGTCGACCACGGAGAATTCCTTGTTAAATGCGCCCCGCGGACCCACTTCCGAAAATAAAGGTTGATCCCAGGAAAAATCATCATGTGTAGGTCCGTCGAGCCTTTGACGTTGATTTCGCCGAAAGCCCCTACTGGCGCGCCCGGTATCGGTGTTTGACCACCGATAGCACGCCACGGGGTTCCCGCGGCCGATTGATTCGGACCTCGGCGAACGACTAGAACTCGGCGGTTTCACGCAAGAGACACACGGTTTATCCTAGTTCGAGCCCTCGTCGTCGAGTAAAAGCTCTACTCCAGTCGGCCTTGGCCTTTTGCGTTGGATTGATGTATGATCGTGTGTTGTTCGTCTATTACAAAAGAGGGTGCTCTGGCTCCTTTTATAAGAGGAAAAGAGCCAGAGCTATGGTTTCTAGTCCTAGTCGGACCCATAAGAAGTGTTCTGTCCTGATTACAGAAGTTACTTTCTATTCGTCTAACTAGGATGGTCCGTATTCTACTCAGATACGTCTTTCTTGCTCTTCTTGTCCCGACGGGAGCCGCATGGTGAGTAGCCGTCTCACGCCCCCGTATCGGCCGGGGAACCATCTAATTTAACCATCTCCGCTCTCTTCTCCGTTTTTAGGACTGGTGAGAATAAGTCCGCCCCTAAAGCTAATTACTAGTATTGAGTTGGAAAGAGTCGGATCAGTTTTTTCTTATTCTTTGGTGGCGAGGAAGGAAAGATACAAGAAAGAAGTTTCTCAAACTCGCCTGCAGGAATGCTAGCCGTTGTTAGCTTTGGACTTATGTTCTCAAGACTTTTTTGCTAAGTGTTTATCTGTGCAATCATCCATACGAATCGTTATACAGGTTTCATATTGAGATTTGGAGCTATACAAAGCATCGATACAATGTAGATGAAGAATAGTTTTCGGGTATACATATTGTATTCCAGAGCATTTGTGACATGATAATGTACTCAATTATAGTTTAATATAATTCTTCTAGTGGCGTTTGGATTGTGGGATATAAGAGAAGGGATAGGAAAAAAATAGATGAATGGCTAGGATTAAATGAGCTATGAAAATGAATGGCTAGGATACAATGTTACTCTTTAGAGGGTGAGATATGATATTCTAATCCCTTTATCCAAATATGTTCTTTTTCTTAAAAAATAAGATTAGGGTAAAAGCCCGGACCAACAAAAACTAGCATGCCGGCCTAGCATCTATGCTATTTGTTTTTCTTTTCTTGGATACTTGAGTAATATTTGTCTATGGTTTTCTCACATTAAAAAACTATTTATATATGTTAAAATTCAGTACATTAATAAATATATAAAATAAATAAAAACCGGAATGGTACCCCCGGAATGGACTGGCACCGAAACATATCATTTCAAGTGCAAAACCGGAATGGAATTGATAAGTTAGGTCACAAGTCTACGAGTTTTATATTTGTAGTGCCACTTTTACTACTTTCGTAGGAAGAAAACACTGTTTAATAGAGTGTTTGGTTTAGGGGTCGAAATGAGAACTCATTCTAGATGATTGATGCATTATGATCAAGTTCATTCTTTAAATTTAATGTAAATAATGATTTTATTTCTTACTAATTGTTAACTTGTGAGGAATGTGGTGTACTATATGCCAAAAAGATACTACGAGAGACGGCTAGGATGTCTCTATAGAGACGGGTGGCCTAGCCCCGCAGATTTTTCACCTCTACACTACACATCAATGATTTTGTGCGTAGAAATCATATTTCTATAGGCAGCGGTATTTTTGAAGTATGCGTACAAATTATTGCCTAGAAATCAAGAACTTGGACCCAAAAATAGCAAAAATACAGGTAGACCCCATCGAAAGCGACCATACGCACATATCGTCACAAGTCATGCAATTTTTTCATGCAGGATCTTGTGGTTGGGGGGGCTCAAATCCGAGACTTGCGCGTGTATCTTCTCTAATAATTCTACCCCAAGTCACATGTGTCCTTATTAGATATTTATCCTCATTTACAAAAAGGAAAAGTCTAACCCCCCCCCAACTATTAACGTTGGTGCACTTTATACCCTGAACTACAAAACCGGGTATTGTATACCTTGAACTTTAGAAACCGGTGCAAATAACATCTGGGGCGGTTTTGGAGAGTAGTTTTGCTACAGTAACATGGTTTTGTCTTATTTATTTATTTATTTTGCTTGAATCTTTGAAAAATCATAGTAAATCTTGAGAAAAATCATAAAATAGAAAATCTAATTTTGTTGGACTCCAAATTAGTAGATCTACACAGTGAATATATAATATAGTATATTTTAGTATAAAGTTTTTGCTATAATTTTAGACCTATATTTTTTTTGTAATTAAATGGAATAATTTATAACCATAATTTCTATGGTTGAATTATGGTGAAATTTTTATGGTGAGCTTGTTATGATATGCTTGAATTGTAGTAAAAATTTTATAATTATTGGATCATATATAACTTAGTTATAGATTTATTTAAGTTTATACTTAGGTTTATGATTGTTAAATATAAATAAATTTATAAATGATCCAATAATTATAAAATTTTTACTACAGTTCAAGCATATCATAATAGGCTCACCATAAAAATTTTACCATAATTCGACCATAGAAATTATGGTTATGAATTATTCTATTTAATTATAAAAAAATATAGGTCTAAAATTACAGCAAAAAACTTTATACTAAAATATACTATATTATATGTTTACTGTGTAGATCTACTGATGTGGAGTCTAACAAAATTAGATTTTCTATTTTATGAGTTTTCTGTGATTTACTATGATTTTTTAAAGATTCAGCCAAAATAAATAAAAAAGAAAAAGACAAAACCACGTTACTGTAGCAAAACCACCCTCCAAAACCACCCCAGGGTGTCATTTGCACCGGTTTCAAAAGTTCAGGGTGTACAATACCCGGTTTTGTAGTTCAGGGTATAAAGTGCACCAACGTTAGTTGGGGGGGCTTTTTAGACTTTTTCCTTTACAAAAAAAAGATATTAATCCTCATTTTATCTTGGTCCCATTCTGAATGAGTATTTGGAACACTAATTGGATTCTAGTGAAAAGTTATCAACTACAAAGTTATAAGTTTAGTTTTTTTCATTTCTCCATCCGATGTCCATTGAAAATTTTGCATTTTAAATATAATATATTCAAACGTAATTTTCCTTGCTCAGATGATTTCAAATAAAATAAAGGTTGTCAACTATAAAATTACATAACTTTTCGAGACCTACAACATTTATTAAAGGTTTTTTTCTAAGATCATTTGAAAAATTCAAATTTTATTGTGTATCTCTTATATGTAGAGATGGCTCTATTTTCATCCATCTATAAAAATGATTTTTAAAGACAACACGTCTTTAGAAGTTGACTTTCGGAGGCAGCCAATAGTGCTACTACAAATATATTTCTAGAGATGGCTCAGTTAGGGAGGCTGCTATAAACAGAGCCATCTCTACAGAAAATGACTCTCGTTACTAAAAAATCAATTCTGGAGTAGTGGTGGTGAAGCATCATTATGTCTTCAAATTTTGACTGGAGGGAATGTATATCAAGTTATCAACTGAGCCATCAGTGAATTGAACTTACTGAGACCTTGTTGGCTACATACAAATACACCATAATCCATATGATTTGGGAGGAATTGAAGTAGAATTTGAACTAAAATACACCTTAATCTCTCCTAAACTATATGGATTTAGTGTGTATTTGTGTGCTATCAAACAAGACCGAGGGGATTCTGTATGCGCTGTGGTCATGAAAGGACCAAAAGAATTATTAAATTAAAGCACTGTAAAATTAAATTGAATTACTAACATCAATGCATACATGATCAAGGGATCCGTATCTCTTCCGATCAAGAACTATTAAAAAAACAGGTCGTCAAGAATGGAGTTGCAGATTGAATTCTCTAGCTACTATGGTGGCCTTAATTATACAGATTTTGACATTGTTTTGACAAGGTCACAAAGGTTTCTCTCAGCAGAGCCGCCTGCATTGGCCGCTGCCTGCGCTCTCTCTTTCAGGGCCTTCGCCCTTTCCCTTATCGCCACTGCTCTTGCACCATCGCCCATGACCAGCTCAATGCACCTCGCCAGCTCTGTCCCTGTCAGCACACCGCCGCCGTTTCGCTCTCCTCTGACGCCGACCCCCCACTCTTCCTCGACCAAGTACATGTTCGTCAGCTGGTCGTACATGTTGGGCACGCCGACGATGGGCACGCCGGACGCCATGGCCTCCGCCGCCGAGTTCCACCCGCAGTGCGAGACGAAGCACCCGACCGCCGGGTGCGACAGCACCTCCAGCTGGTTGCACCAGTCGACCACCAACCCCTGGCTCTCGCTCTGGGTGTCGTCGTTCTCCAGGCCATGGATGCCGCCGTCACCGTCGCCGCCGTCGATTCCGTCCCTGCGCACGACCAGCAAGTATGGCCGCCCACACTGTCGCAGTCCTCGAGCTATCTCCTCCACCTGCCGCCTGGCGAGCTTCGTCAAGCTCCCGAACGACACGTACACCACCGAGCTGTCCGGGTGAGCACTTTCGGCCGCCATTGATCCATGAACTCGAAAAGCTCGCGGAACACGTCGATGAAGGCCACGGCGCTGTCGCTGCCCGACGTGTCGGTCAGGAACGACGGGAGGCAGCCTATCCGAAGAGGTCGGCTCAGCCCGGGCACGCGCACCTCGCGGGCCGGGTCCTTGGCGTGGGCGGCGGCGACGAGCTCGTCGTGGCCGCCGTGGAACTAGTGGTAGGAGATGGCGAGGACGGTGGCCGGCTGCAGCCAGTACACGGCGAGAGGGATGCCGAGCTCCCGCGCGACGTCGAGCACCGGCAGCGACACCATGGTGCACGCGATGCACGTCACCGGGTGGCCGCGGCGGGCGAAGCGGGCGACGAGGGCCGAGAGGCTGTCGGCGCTCGCGCGGCGCCTGCGCGCCCAGCTGTCCTCGGCGTCCGTGGGCCAGAACAGCGAGCCGTCGTCGAGGCCGTCGGAGTGGGGCACGTAGGACGGTAGGAGATGACCCCGTCGGTGTTCTCCTCCTCCTCATCCGCCGCCGCCGCCGCCGCCGTCGCGGAATCTTGTAACGACGAAGGGAACATGCGCCGGTAGGTGACCACCGGCACGGTGAGCGTGGCTGTAATGGAGCCGTCGACGCCGTCGAGCCGGGCGAGACGGTGGGCGAGCGCGCGTCCCGGGTTGACGTGGCTTTGGACGCCGTAGGCCACCACCAGGAAATGGTGGCGGCGGTGTCCCTCGTCGTCGGCCATGGAGAAAAGTGCGTTCAACTGTGGAGAGTGTACAAATGCTCGATGTCCATGCCGGGATAATATACTTCTCACTGTATCAGCAGACAGCAGCCTGAATCTGAATTGATGGTGGATCAGATCTGTGCTCCCTCAGTTACTGTGATCTTATCTGTTGAATGATTGGTTGGATATCTTGTAGGCACGTACTACTTTGCATTGTGACGTTAGCACTGACATACTGACATCTGAAAAAGAGCTGGCATGGAGGGAATACCGTAGCTTGTATATAGCCTTCTACCAATGCCAAGTGCTTGGATGTGGAGCAACTAGTTATCTGTAAGTGTAATCCTAGGAGATGGCAGAGGTTTACGATCGACCATTCGGGTTTGTGGGGCCATTTTAGGCAGAAAAAATGAGAGGAAAGGACAAATTTGCATGTCAGATAGTTTTTGTGTGTGTCATCGATCGGCTGATCCTGTGAATCCCACATTTGCCAAAAAAAAAAAAAAAAAAAAAAAAAACCTCAAACAAGTGTCAAATCCATGGCCACATTCGCCCAATCTGTCACTGGCTTACGGTGTGTAGGTGTGTGTGTGAGAGACAAAACAACCCACTGATTGCGCTTGCATGTAATAGTTGCAGCAATGAAACACCTCGGAGTGCAAGCAGCAGACTCGTGAATTCTGAAATGACTTGAGAATGCAAATGGATAGATTGAACTGAAGATGGGCTCCTTTTGCTACCAAAACTATTGGTTCAGTGCATCTTCGTCTTTATGCATGTGTACGCTGCAACAGCGTCCACACGGTGATCAATCCTGCTACTTACCAAAGCTGAACCTTTGCAAGAAACAGGTAGACAACATCATCGATCCATCCTACTCGAGCTATATATATTCTGTGACAAATCACTGAATTGCAATTGCATGTAATTGAAGCAGTGAAAACACCTCAGAATGAAAGACTCGTGATTTCTGAAATGACTCGACAATGCACAATGGATAAACTGAACTGAAGATGGACACTTTTTGCTACCCAAACTATTGGTTCAAGCATTTTTCAGTTGGTGCACTGCATCTTCTTCGTCTTTCTGTGTACACTGCAACACCATGTGCGTAAACAATCATTGGCAGCTGCTACGTATGTACTAAAGCTCAGCTCTTGCAAGACAGCATCATCCATCCTACTCCAAGCTATGTTCTATGACAATAGAGCAAAACATATAACTAATTAATGGCTACAAACAACCGTTGTGGGACATTTCAGAACCAATTTATTCCTAGTATCTTTTTACCCAAAAAAAACTGTGAACAAGGAACACCAGGTTGCATGTGGGAGGAAACTTCTGAACAAAAATGAGATGAACTAGTAATCAAGTTCACTGATAACTGCAGGTAGAATCTGATACTGGATAATCCATGCAAACTATACAGCTACTAAGTAAACGCTACGCTTTATTACATATTCATCTTCTCGATAACCTTTACAGCATCCTTATCAAAAAGGAAAAAAAAATTACAACCTGAGCTGGGAGTGCCTTGGACTTTAACACTGCTTAACTAAAAATACAGAGAAAGAGCGCTTAAGTGCTGGTAACCAATCGGTGAAGCATTTCAATTGGTGCTGAATCACTCTACTGCTTACTGACGAAACTGAAGGGTCTCTGCATTCAGACATTCAGACTCTGCTGCTTACTGACGAAACTGAAGTCGATGAAGGGTCTGCATTCAGACATTCAGACTCTGCTGCTTACTGACGAAACTGAAGTCGATAAAGGGTCTGCATTCAGACATTCAGACATTGGTGCCCTGACATGGCTGCCCTCAAGCTTCTTTGGTACAGGCTTATCGATCGTCCTCCTACTCGTTCTCCTCCTGGGTAGGCAGCGGGAAGCGGCAAAGCGGGCAGACATGGCTGAGGCTGAGCCAGTGAAAGATGCACCGCTCATGGAAGGAGTGGGAGCAGGGCATCATCCTGAGCTTCTTCTTGCTGCCTGCCTCCACCTCAAAGTTTTCGAGGCACACGCCGCACTCACCCACCTTGACGCTCGTCTCCGGCAGAGACACGATCGCCTCCCCGGAGGCTGGGACACCTCCGAAGCACTGTCGCTGCTGCCCATACGCCTCCTCCTGCCCATCTGCATCCACATCATCAGCTCCTGGAAGCTCCATATCATCATCATCATCGTCAATGGCATCCTCCTCCTGCGGGTCGTAGTAGTAGTATCTCGAAGCGATGGCATCATGCGAGTAGAGTTCCAAGTCCGCCATGTCATTGGCTTGCAGCGGGCAGAAGTCTCTGGCACGGTATCTGCCCTCCCTGAGACCTCGCCGTAGTGCCGCACGCACATGGAAGTGAGCTTCCTCCCGTGGCATCGGATCGAAAAGGAACTGAATGCTCCCAGTGCTAAGATCCACAGTGTACACAATGCCCAATTCATTGGTGGACTCACGGATCGGAGGATACACCATGGCACGCCTAGGCGTATATCTCTCCGCCATCTGCTCCTACTACCTACTACCAACCTACACGGCCGCCGCCGCTGGTCTGGTCCAAGAAGGGGCGGAGGCAGAGAGGGCGGCCGTCGACTTGGGAAACGAAAGATTGAGCAGATGAATCAATCGACCTACCTGGCCAGATTGATTTATAGACGGGGGGACTCCGTCTCCGACTCACGATTGAATTCGCGTCCCAACCAATGGCGGATCCGATCCAGTGAAGGCTCCGGTCGGTTCATGGGGCGGAGACAGGGGAGGAGGGGAACCGGAAGCTGTTTGGTTCGGCCTTTTAAGGCCCGGGGTTATTATCAGGTTTATTACGTTTGTTTCGTGTACACTACATAGTATAAACGCATGCTCCGGGAACGGAACAGAACAGATCCGACCGAGCCTTGAGTGATTGATCTACGCCCGATCCGCGGCCGCAGCCGTTCGTCCCTTGAGCTTCCGATGGCCAACCAAACAAAGAAGGAAATAATCGATTCCCTTGCCGTACCGGTATCGATCAGATCCATTCCGTTTACGTTGCCGGCGATGGAACCAAACGTCACCTAATAGGATTCCTTATTAATCACGTTTATATATTACTGGTAAACATGCCCGTGCGTTGCAACGGGGCATATAATTTAATGATCCATGCTTGTGCCAATTGGTACAACAGAAGATATGAATTTAATCAGATTTAAATATCTTTTATTCCGCTTTAAGATACTGCACAAAATATCCAATCATTATTACTTTTACAATTATTATGGGTATGCCAGCCATTATTAGAACACATAAAGTTTTATTCTCGAATCAACAGAAGTGCTACAAAACCAAAGTAAATTACTATTTCTCACTGTTGTTGGTTGCCTAATCCAACCGAACCCCAAATCAACTCCCTAGTTGCCCGCAACTCATAATTCCAAGGAACATGAAGCACTCATGACCGAAACAAATTCACTCGATAATTCTGAAATATCATGAAGAGGAAGGAGTGTGTATTTGGTTGTGATCAACTTTCTATTGCATTGTCCCATGTATAGTTTGACATTATAATACCACCCAAGAACATCGTGAGAATGTCACTGACAACAAGCAACTGCCATAAAAAACAACCGATAAATAACAATTATGAGTGCATTTTTGCTTTTCTAAAATATATATCCACTTGGGTTCATAGTATAGGTTGTTCACTTCAGCTAGCATGTAAGATGGAGAAACCATTAGCATCGTAGTGGATACATCACGAAAACTGATGTAAGAAAGAAACTCGACAAAGCTATAGGAGGAAGCAGGAGCCAATATATGGTGCCGATTATGAACACATAAAGAGAGCCACCAATAAATTTCAGTAATTTGGCGCCACTGATATCGCTAATATAGCTCTAGATTGCATGATATAGCACAACTGATATTACATTGTTGACATACCTTCACCAAACACCAGACTATAAAAGAAGGGTGTGTCTCATTGTGGCTTAACACACCTGCAAGGTGCATTCTGAGTCTGTCACCGAGAATGTTAAGTGCTAAAATTTAACATACAGTTAGAAAAAAAAAAGAACTACATATGAATAACAGAATTTTTATATACTTTGGATAATGAACTCATCAAGATAGTATCGAAGCTCGTCACCAAGCTCAAGGCTTAAATATTGGTGACTGTTCTCCACCTATGACTATTTTGGTGAGTTCATTATCAAAAAAAGTATAGGCCTTCCATTTCATAATGACCAAACTGTCAATCCCACAATATGAATGATCTCTGAACATAGAGATCTAGACCGCTAAAGAGTAAAAAGGGTCATGATGCTTAGGTCACAAGTTATACCAACTAAAAATTCTATTTTATATGTTTTTTTTTTCTCTATATGACATTTGGTGATTATGTAACCCAACTATACCAAAACTAATATGGAGTGAAGAGAAGGCAGTAGCCATTGGCATATTTTAAAATCAGTTAATAGTTGTTACTTATCCTACTTATCAAGTTGTTGAAGTGACAGAAGCTATTACCCATGAATACTGTCAATTTAATACTATATCAGATATCAGAAATTCAGAATGTTTTACAAAGAATCACATATACCTGCATACATCTGACCATGTTTATCTACTGTCCTAACTGAAAAATGTTTACCTTTTCTTCTAAAATGTTGCCTTTTGCAACTCCCTCTAAGCACCCAGCTTATCTAGTAATTTTCTCAGTGGTAACAACCTGCAGTTCAAGTGCAAGACTATAGAGATACCAAATGCTAATATGTAAATGAAAAGGAGTGAAAAATTTAGACAATTTCATGCCAAACAAGAGACCTATGAAATAAGCTGCACAAACATTATAATTTGTTTTATACTTGTACAATTTTCTGAAATCAGTGACCACCTTGGATAATACATATTATGAAGGCCTGGGTTTCCATGCTAGGTTGTTAGCATGATCAACAGATACAATCCCAAACTTGGGACCATTCCACCTGCCTATTTCCACTTATCTGACATGTTCAAAATAGATCATAAGGACACCCTTCAGAAAAATATGATTATAATTGGATTATTAGGCACAAGGAAACGAAAACTCACGTTTATTTAACTCTGATCTGTGAATACGAGTCGACTTGGACGACTCCTCCGTGGTAAGGTAAGCACACTTGACATCCCATATACAGGTAAGGTAAGCCATGTCTAACTATGACCAACATGCATTTTGACAGATACCCTTGGACAACTCCTCCGTGGTAAGGTAAGCACACTTGACATCCCATATACAGGTAAGGTAAGCCATGTCTAACTATGACCAACATGCATTTTGACAGATACCCTCTTCATACTGCGCAATTGAAGGAAACCTTTTACAATTGGTTCTTTATCTGAAGTGGGACAGGGATTTACCCTCAGTTCATCTAGACAAACAGCATATTTCAGGATAGAAGAAGCAACCAACATCTCAGCACCCCCTCCTCTAAAGCCATCCATCACAAAAGTTAGCAGACTGGAGAAACAGGGCAGATCACCACTCAACCTGATCAACGAATCATCTACAGTGACATCCAATTCTTCTGATAGTTCAATCTCATCCATGCGCTGCATAAGTAGAGAAATCCACTGTTAGAGGACAAAACAACATTAGTCACCAAGAAAACACAACAAGATATTAAATTCTCACCCATATGTGAAGCTCATGCAAAGAAGGAGCACACTGAAGATATTCAGACATTAATTCCCTTTGTGCTCGATTACCCATTTGAATTCCAAGTGCGATTTTCTTTAGACTTCTCATCCATAATTGATCCTGTATAATGTAGAGAGAAAATTTTAATGAAAAAGACGTAAAATAATAAACATCATATTCTTTTATACCAGGTAGGGGTTTTTTTTTTGGAATAATCAGGAGGAGCCCAGGGCTCCTACTGTAAATTAAAATAAAAAGAAAGTAAAGTACAGGTTACAAAAGAGTTTTCAGAACAGCAGCCACTACCAGCTCCAAGCAGCCAGCAGCCAGCAGCCAGGAATCAGCTAAATCAGGGGAAAATCCACAGGATTACAGGTTGGTAGTGATTCATGATTCTAACCAGGTAGGAGATTAGGTGTCCACGTACCTCAACTCTGTGAATAGGCAATAGTAGGTTTTCAAACTCCTGTAGAGCTGGTGTATCTTGGATCATTATTAGCACAGGATTTCGCTTCCACACAGGATGAGTGCCATTAACTATCTTCTGCAATCTCGGTGCGAATTCAATGCTGAGGTGGCTCATGTTACTTCTCCAAATCTGAAGATGCTCAAGACTCTCTGAATATATCCTGACATTATTTACTGCTAATCCAATTCCTAAATGTCTCAAATTACTGCAGTCCTTAACGACGTAGTATAGCCTGATTGACTCAAAAGTGCACCCAATCAAATCCAATGTGTCAAGGTTATTGTACTGAAAGCAGTACATTTCTAAGTCTGTTAGGGAGAAAAACCCCAGATGCAAACTTCTCAAAGACATTGACTGCATGTCTTCTAGAGGAAACTCCAAACATCTAGCATCTCCACGATTGACTATTATGATTTCGGCAGCATTTTTCTCAGACAATATTTTCATCCATTGCGAAAGTTTGTTTCGACCGCCTGTCCAGATAGTTGAGTCCAAACGGAAACAAGTGATACTCCCCGGATGCCTTTCTAGAATAGCTGTTATCTGGTCAGTAAGATTGAGGACTACACCTGGAGAGGCCGCTCCCAATTTCACCAGACAATGGACAAGGTGTTTGTCATGGAAAGCCAGAGGTGTGTCTTGTCAGTCCTGACCCCGGCGATGTACGCCGGCGGCGAGGATGCGAGCTCTCGATGAACTCGAACACAACACACACACACACGAACACTTGGACTCGAGGTTTGGTGCTGCGAACAACTGAGCAGCGTTTTCTGGTTTTATTTCTCTCTTTTATTCTCTGAGTACAATACAGAAGTAGCAGCGGCCAGCCGCACATCGCGCTACGAGCACGTCCATCCCCATGCCCACGATGCCGCTGAAACACCGGTCCTTCCAGGGTCATGCACGAGCTAGTCTCGCCATGCCCTCCTACACGCACGGCCTGCCACAGACTGGGGCTCGTGCGCATGCAAGCTGAATGAGTAAACATGCAGATGCTAACATGCAGATGCTAAGTATGCGCAAGGTTTACTAACTAACAATTCTCCTCCTAAACTTTGCGCACACACTGTACATCAATGACCCCAAGTCTAGAACGAAGTTCACAAAACTGCTCTCGACCCAGGGCCTTTGTCAAAATGTCAGCCAACTGGTCTTTAGTCCCAATGGACTCAACTGTAACCCTGTTCTCCTCGATGCATTCACGAATAAAATGGTATCTAACATCAATGTGTTTGCTACGGTCATGGAAAACAGGATTCTTACTCAGTTGGATAGCTGACTGACTGTCAATCTTCAAGTTGATGGCGTTGGCCCTCCTGCCTTTGAGCTCTGCAAGAAGTCGCGCCAGCCAAATCCCCTGACAAGCTGCAGTTGTTGCTGCAATATACTCGCTTCACATGAAGATAGTGCGACCACCTTCTGTTTTTGAGACTGCCAGGTGATTATATTGCTGCCGAGGAAGAATAGGATGCCAGAAGTGCTCTTCCTTGTATCAATGTCACCAGCAAGATCACTGTCACTATAACCTTGCAGCTGTGCCTCCTTCCTCCTCTGATAATAGCAGCCATAGTGAAGAGTCCCTGCAATGTACCTTAGTACTCTCTTCACTGCTGTCATGTGTTCAGTGGTTGGATTCTCCATGAACCTACTAATGTACCCCACTGAATATGCCAAATCTGGCCTTGAATTCACTAAATAGCGCAGAGAGCCAACAATGGACCTATACTGAGTAGGATCAACAGCAGGGGCAGAGCTTGTCTTAATTTCAGCCTGGGCTCCATTGGTGTGTTGCTTGGGTTGCAGCCTGACAGACCAGCACCTTCTAAGATCTTCGCTGCATATGCTCTCTGGCTCACAGTGATTCCATGTTCAGATTGTACCACCTCCAAGCCAAGGTAGTACTTGAGCAGCCCCAGATCACTCATTTGGAACGTGCTCTTCATCTCCAGCTTGAACTTGTCAATGTCAGAGTGGTTGCCACCTGTGATCACAAGATCGTCGACGTAGACTCCAACGACGAGACGCCGTGCTCCCTGCCCACGCAGGTACACAGCATGCTCTGAGGAGCTCCTGGTGAACCCCAGCTTGAGCAGCGATGCGTCCAACTTGGAGTACCAGGCGCGCGGGGCTTGGCGAAGACCGTAGAGCGCCTTGATGAGGTGGAGCACCTTGTGTTCATGCCCCTTGAGCACGAACCCGGGGGGCTGCTCGACATAGACGTCCTCCTGTAGCTCGCCGTTGAGGAATGCCGACTTGACATCCATGTGGTGCACCGACCAGCCCTCACTCGCGGCGTAGGCCAGCAGCAACCGCACAGATTCCAGTCGTGCCACCGGTGCGAAGACCTCGTCGAAGTCGATACCTTGGCGCTGCACATAACCCTTGGCGTCTAGTCTGGCCTTGAACTTGGAGACGAGCCCAGCTTCATCACGCTTCGTCTTGTAAACCCACTTGAGGCCGATCGGTCGCACCCCAGGTGGTGGATCAGCGAGCACCCAGGTGTCATTCGCCTCGATGGAAGTGAACTCATCCAGCATGGCATGGCGCCAGTTCTCATGCTCCTGCGCCTCCTCGAATGACGTCGGCTCAGCTTCACTTGCTAGCAGCAGCTGCTCCTCCAACTCCCGTGCAGCCAGCCCTGGTGGAGTGGCTGGCCCTAGGATGTTGTCGACGTTGCGGTACCGGAGGGGCGCGTCGTCGTCATGATCCGCGTCCAGCTGCTGTGATGCGCCAGCACCGGGTGGCGACGTGAACTCGATGGTGCCCGCGTCCTGGTGGGTGTGCATGCCCGGCGTTGTACTCCCAGCGTCATGCACTGGTGTGGCGTGGCCTGATGGAGCTGGTGAAGCCTCAGGTGGAGTAGTGCTCCTGGTCGACGTACGCAAGCTCGTTGTTGTTGTAGTGGTAGTTGACCCGGGCGGCAGCTGGTCCTCGATGACGAAGTCTCCTGCCTCGCTGTGCTGGTCCTTGTTCCAGGACCATTGTGCTGCCTCTTCAAACACGACGTCGCGGCTGATGTGCACACGCCGTGTCTCCGGGTCATACACCCGATACGCCTTTGAGCCCGGTTCGTAGCCGACGAAGATGGTGCGCTTGCTCCTGTCGTCGAGCTTCCTCTGGTTCGGCGCCGTCACCTTCATGTGTGCGATGCACCCGAAAGTGCGCAGGTGCTGGACGCTTGGGACACTTCCTGTCCAGAGCTCGTAGGGAGTCTTGCCACCCACGCTCTTGGACGATGAGCGGTTCAGCAGGTAGACAGCTGTGGTGACCGCCTCACCCCAGAACTTGCCTGGCAGCTGCTTCGCCTTGAGTATGCTCCGAGCGGTCCCAACCACGGACTGGTTGCGGCGCTCGACAACGCCATTTTGTTGAGGCGAGTAGGGCGCCGTCAGCTCGCGTCGCAGTCCAAGCTCAGCGCAGTAGTCGACGAAGTCAGCCGCGGTGAACTCCCCGCCACGGTCGGTGCGTAGGGCCAGCACCTTCTTCCCACTCTTGCGTTCAGCTGCAGCCTGAATGCGCTTGATCGCCACCGCAGCAGCGTCCTTGGTGGGCAACAGAGAGATCCACATGTACCATGAGTGATCATCAACAAGCAGTAAAAAATACCGGTTGCCGCTTGGAGTTGGAGGCGTGATGGGGCCACAAATGTCCCCGTGCAGCAGCTGCAGCACCTCTGTTGAACGAGAGAGTGCACGCTGCGGGAACGGCATCCGCCGGTGCTTGCCGGCGAGGCACGCATCACACACCTGCTCCACCTGGGACAGCAAGGGCATGCCTCGGACAAGGCCATCCTTGCCCATCTTGCGTAGCGCTGCGAAGTGCAGGTGCCCGAACCTGGCATGCCAGACCCAGGCCCTCTTCTTCTCCGTGCGCCCGCGAGACAGACCCGGCTGTGCAATGTCGACGTCGAGCACGTAGAGCCGGCCTGGGTTGCGGTGAATTTTGGCCAGCAGCCGACGTTCCTCGTCACGAACCCGCATCACCCCGCCTTCAACCAGCACCTGGTAGCCGATCTCGTCGAGCTGGCCGACGGAGATTATGTTGGCGGTGAGGCGAGGCAGGTAGTAGACGTTGGCGATGGCGCGGTGCTCGCCGTTCTTGCAGGAGAGCAGGACGGTGCCGATCCCCTCGATGCGGGCGACGGAGCCGTCGCCGAACCGGACAGAGCCGATGACTCCGATGTCGAGGCTGGAGAATGCCGCTCGCGCTCCAGACATGTGGTTCGACGCTCCCGTGTCCAAGACCCATCGCTTCGGGTCTCGGTCGCCGGACTCGTCGAAGGCAGCGAAGACCTTGTTCTCGATGAAGTGGAGTTGTTCGTTGTCGCAGATCGACGGAGGAATCGTCGATGTTGGAGCCGGCGGCGGCGCTGCTGAATGGGGACGAATCCCCTCCTCCTGGACAGTACCGAGAGCTAGAAGCAAAGTGGGCTCATCATCCTGGGCCACGTGGGCCTGATCCTCCTTCTTCTTACTTGGGCAATCACGAGCCCAATGACCCTTCTTGCCGCAGCGTGGACACGGCTCGTCCGGAGGCGCGCGGCTGCTGCTGGAACCGCCGGGAGTCACCATTGCCGCCAGTGTCGCGGCCTCGGCCTCGGCCTCTGCCACGGCCCTTTGCTCGGCCGCCGCCGGAGCTAGAGCCGCCTCGGCTGGACTCCGTGTCCTTCTTCTTGTACTTCTCGATCCACTGCTCCTCTGTGAGGAGCAGCTTGCCGGTCGCGGTGTGCGCCGGCGCCGGCTCGGCGTCGTCGGCCGCCTTGAGCCTCCCCGTAACTTCCTCAATTGACAACTGTGAAATGTCAAGGAGAGTCTCAATCGAGATTACCAGCTGCTTGTAGCGTGAACGCGCGACACGGAGGTACTTGGCCACCACTTTCGCCTCGGGCTCAGGGTCGCCGAGCGTCGCCAGGCGCTGAACGATCCCGGTCAGGCGCAGGGAGAAGTCCTCGATGGCCTCGCCTTCACGGAACGCGATGTTCTCGTACTCGGCGCGGAGGGTCTGCGCCGTGGCCGTCCGCACGCGTTCGTCGCCGATGCGGAGCGTCTTGATGGTCTCCCAGGCCTCCTTGGCGGTCTCCTTGGTGGCGAGCGCAGGCACCATCTCGGCAGGGACGGCACTGCAGATCGCGTCGAGCGCGCTCCGGTCGTCGTCGAACTCGACGTCGTCGAACTCGATGGCGTCCCAGAGATGGCGCGCCTGCAGCTTCAACTTCATGCGGAGCGACCACTCATGGTAGTTGGTCCGCGTCAGCTGCGGCCAGTTGCCGAAACTGCCGCTTTCCCGGATGATGCGCTCGACGACGATCTCCCGCGGATGACGTGCGTCGCGGGTGACGGAGCGGCTGGGGTTGCCACGACGTGAGCGACGTCGCGGGGAGCGGCGAGCTGGAGATGGCGAACGCGGCGGCGTCTTGCTGCCGGAGCCGTCGCCCTTCTCCTTCTTCTTCTCATCCTTCGGCGGCGGTGAAGTCATGGTCGCCGCGGAGGTCGATCGACTCGGCTCTGATGCCAATTGTCAGTCCTGACCCCGGCGATGTACGCCGGCGGCGAGGATGCGAGCTCTCAATGAACTCGAACACAACACACACACACACGAACACTTGGACTCGAGGTTTGGTGCTGCGAACAACTGAGCAGCGTTTTCTGGTTTTATTTCTCTCTTTTATTCTCTGAGTACAATACAGAAGTAGCAGCGGCCAGCCGCACATCGCGCTACGAGCACGTCCATCCCCATGCCCACGATGCCGCTGAAACACCGGTCCTTCCAGGGTCATGCACGAGCTAGTCTCGCCATGCCCTCCTACACGTACGGCCTGCCACAGACTGGGGCTCGTGCGCATGCAAGCTGAATGAGTAAACATGCAGATGCTAACATGCAGATGCTAAGTATGCGCAAGGTTTACTAACTAACATGTCTTGCCATATACGCTTCCAAGGAGAACTCAAGACTTGACCACAGCAGAGAAGCAGCTCTGGTACAGGGTCATATTTTTCTACACCTTGGCTGGAGTAAGAATCTGGCCAAACCTCCGGTGCATTGCTGTTGTAGGGGGCCTCCTCCTTGAAATCAAGGCAGCCACTGGCAGCGCTGGCCTCCTTGGCATCGCAGACGCGGCGGTGCTTCTCCATCCAGAAACGCTCCCCTGATGTGGTACTCGTGTCGCGGCTGCAGGGCACGCCAGTCATGGCGGTGCCGCGTCCACCATTCTTGCAGCCACGGTCGTCAAGGTCCTGACGGTAAAGAAGCCGTCGGCCATGGGCGCCGCCCTCCTCCTCGGCGTCGTGGCCGCTGCGGTGGTTCTCGTTCAAGAAGGACTCCCCCGTGGCTCCGCGGCCGTCCCTGGTGGCGTCGAGGCGGAAATTCTCAGGGGCGCGCAGGCGCTCGCCCGCGGCTCCGCGGCCCTTCCCGGTGACGTCGAGGCGGAAATTGTCTGGCGCACCCAGGCGCTCGCCCAAGGCTCCGCGGCCCTTCCCGGTGGCGTGGAGGCGGAGCTGGTCAGGGACGCGCAGGCGCTCCCCCGGGCTCCGCGGTCCTTCCGCGTGGCGTCGAGGCGGAAATTCTCGGGGTCGTGTTGCACGCCACCATCGTCCCGTGCGGCTCCACCATTGCCGCTCCGCTTCCGCTTCCGTCCGACAGGGTACATGCCGCAATTGGCACGGGCAGCACCAAGAGAAGGCTCTCCCTCCACGCCCACCTCCACCGCCCTGCTCGCGGCGCTGCCCTCGTCCTGTTCCTTCACGGCGGAGCAGGCGCGGCGGTTGATCAACTTCCCGTCGGGTGGGTCAGGGAGGGAGTAGAGAGCAAGGAGGAGACTATCGCTGTTACGCTCCATGAGAGCTGCAGCGGGGGCGGAGGAGGGAGGGGAGGTGGCGGGCTGGTTTGAATGGAGATTGATTTGGCAGGAGTTGCTGTCCAGCCTCCACGAGTCGGTTTGGGGCGTAACGGGAGGGGGGAGGACGGGAGGGGGACGCGGCGAGAAGAAGCAGTTGCAGATTTGCTAGTTGGGATCGCGAGTGGCTACGCTGATTATAGCCTATATTATGGCTTTATTCACGGGACTGTATTTTTTTGGACTGGTAAAATCCGTAAATGTTCAAATGGTAAAATCCGTAAATGTTCAAATCTTTGCTCAAATATCCACAGAAGAACAAAGGTTAAAACCTAGCAAAATTAAGCTCATCTGAAAGTGGGTTGGACCAATGGACCAATTTGACAAGAGTACTTCCAATTGTGCAACTTCTGGCGGATACTAGTGTTAAAAAAGGAGCAGGTAAACACAAATCTAGCTAGTACTGGTAAAAAGGTCCTATAGAGGGAACTAGCCAACCAGTTTAACTTCAGAAAATTTGTTGCAAAGCAAATGAACTGCAGGTTAGTTATAAGATCTGCAAATGTAACACAGTCATAAAATGATGATGTATTTAGCAGTATTAGCAGATACAATATTTCCCATGAAAGGGAAAGTAGGCTAGACATCATATTAGTAAATGTAGAGAAATTACAATGCAGTTTGATGATAGCTTTACCTTGACATTGGCTATGTCAATATTGTTCTGTTGATGAATTCTCAGAAGTTCTCTACTTGAAGTTCTGGAGCACTATATGGTTATAGTGATTGGAAGAATATTTCATCCAACCCGAACATGAAACATGATAAGGAGGAAGCAGCAGGGGCCAGATAATTGAATGCAGGTCTGAACACCTTTGAAACAGGGTCATCACAGATAGAGAGCTTTGGTGCAGTTTTATCCTCTCCTGCTGCAGGAGATAGATACCCAGGACCCAAACATCACCTGCATAACGCCAATTGAAAACCACAGATACAACAATCACGTCCTCCTGTATTTTGATTATAAAGAAGATAACTAGTGGAGCTGTACAAAGAAGAGGCAGGCACAGTGGACTCTAGTACTCTACATAGAAGACATCATCAGTGCATAGTCACTACACATCCATTCGAATTTGTTACATTAGATAAGAAAACTAACTACTGCAATTTACATCCATTAATGCTTGAACACCTAGGGACCTCAGTGTGTTACATGTTAAGAAGCACAATCAGACACAAATGCCAGTGAATTGCAAGACAGGGCAATGACAGGAAGCATTAGCAAAACAGGGATAAGACACATTGTTGTAACTCTAGCAAAGCAGAGTGACAGAGGCTATCAAACCACCAGGCAAACTGAATGCCAGGCAAGCAACTAAGCAAGAACCTCTACAACAGCAGCACATGATTACTTACGAGTCTTTTCCATGTGCCATTATAAAAGAATGAAATTCCATATTAGCCACTAAAAAGAAATTGGAGACTCTAGTGACACGAGTGCCCAGCCATGCATGTTGTGCTATAACAAATGCGTAAAAAGCAAGGGAATATGCTGGGATCGCATGTCAGACCTCCATACACATAAAAAAAAAGCACGCCCACAAGGCCCAACGTCCAGCAAAGCACACTGAGCAGAGCTAGCAGTTTTTGTAACAGAGAGGGTACATAGAGCCATATACCTCGTCCTAAACAGAGTGAAAGGTGGCACAGTAGACACAAGCAACGGAACAATGTTGGCTCGACAATATTGATAAATTGCTCCTTAGTAACCTTGATAGGCTTAGCATGCTACAACTGACATTTGTTATGGACCTGCCACACACCATATGGCATTCAACAAATCTAAGCAAACACATTAATTTATTACAAACACCAACAAACAGAAGATGAAAGGCAGAAGCATGGAGTTAAAAAAATAAGTCAGAAGCATGATACAGATCACCTTGCTAGGGCTCCAGTAGGAGGAATTGATGCCTTGGAGGCAGCCTTAGCTGTTAATCTGCCTTCACTTTTCCAGATTCTATTGCATACCCCCGGTAGGTGAAATTCATCTCTTTTTGAAGACACATTCGATGTAGTTATAAAAGGAAAAGAGAGAGAACAGTGATAGTTGACAAATTATACACCTGACAAAAATAATATTGTACCTTCCAAAGGAGTAAAAGTGCATAATTTGTTTCATCTCGCTACAGTATATTTGTGCCATGCTTGACCAAATCATTTGGAACAGGTCATCAAGCAGTTGTGCCATTGCTTTTAAGTGTGGAAGGCCATTCTTAAATGACCAGACATGAAAACCAAAAACTCACTCCCTTCCTCTCTAAGAAGAGGACCAAATGTATTTGTGCAATGGCCAATGCATTTGGAAATCTGTACTGTAGAGTAACTCAGGAAAAGAAGAGGACCAAATATACCTGCAGTATGAGCATTGAGCAAGCATCATGAGTGTCCTATTTAACTGATGAATGAACATATCTACCTCTAAAAATGCAACTTGCTGAAATATGCATTCACATTTGGTATATAGTAGGCTAAACATTTTCTGCAGTAATACCTGTTCATATTGATCCATAGTAGATAAGTAGATTTTTTTTCTCGAATACATAGGAGAGCTGTGTACCATTATATTAAGAAGAAAAAAGAGGGGGTAGAACCGCATACAGATCACATACACAAACACCTAGTAGCTAAGTAGACCGAAGGGAATACACAAACACCTAGTAAATAAGTAGACCGAAGGGAACATTGTGACATCGTATCTAGTATCAAACATGTCATGCATCTAAATGGTTACATTGTAAAAAGCCAAGTCCAAATAACAAACAGAAAGAATAGATGCCAGATTCAAAAACTATAACGGGTCACAATTTTTCACTCACAAAAGAGGCTGCTCACTCAAACCACATACTTTTTCCTGATTACTAATGAACTAGTTCCTTGTAGCACCATGAACCCATTAATCAAGCTCAAATATTACAAAAGTCAAGCAACACTAAACCTGATAGATTTGGCTCTGCTAAATTGTGGATGATGTAAGCAGCAAGGCAATGGCTAGTAAACTGCTTCAAGGCATGCCTATTCCATTATATTGACAGTAACAACTAACAAGCAAGGCACATGCCAGTAGTAGAGTAGAAATCTCTATCTAGCCACACCTAATAGTGCAAATGAGCATTAGTGGAAGATCTTGATCATTCTTGGGATGAGTATATAATGTCAAATAACTCAATAAAGTTTTATCAGGGTGATTCCGCATCACAAATGCAAAAGAATCAATAGTAGGATAACTAGGATAAGCACTTAATTTGTTAGCCATGTAAGCAATAATACAAGTTTGAACTAATAAGCAGCATACAAATATTGCAAAGGATTTATGGATCATAAGGGTAACTTGCTCCACTGGCGGACCCAGGGTCCGGCGCCCCTGCGCCGGACCAGGCTCTGGTGCCGATCATAAGCTAATGTATTTGCTGCGTCGAACTTTCCGTAAGCTAAAAATCTACATGGTCTAATGAGCACCTTTGGTTCGCCCGGGCTCTCTTCGCACGCTGGGTCTGCTAATGACTTGCTCTGTGAAGTGTAAAAAAAAAAAAGGATGGCTGAGCATTCATTGTTTAACTTGCAACAGATAAGCATCATTTGAAATTAATTGAGTTGCATGCAACAACTTAAGTTTTGAACTATAAATATCAGAGTATCAGATCATGAAACCATGTCTCTGAACCTGAATGCTATAACTCATGAACAAGCTAAATTCAGTGCAATAATATGCCTGCCATGCCAATATGCCATAGCTCTAGATTGAAAATTAACCTTCAAGCTCGCTTATCTTCGAAAAAAAGAGTACAAGAAAAATAACAAGAATGTAAGGTATACAGATGGAAAGCCAACCTTCAATTAAAGATCGACCACACGGGCGTTATGGGCTAGAAATAACATGCTTCAGGCGGGGAACCCCTCCCAATAAAATATATTCACATTTGATAAACCAATCAACAAATGAATGTGGATGATCCTCGTAAATATTGTTCAAGCAGTGAAGCTAGCACAACCCAAGATCGAGATGATGGCATGCTTCCACATTAGTTGCACCAGTCAGGAACTTCGCTGTGGCCATTATTAATGCACTTTGGGTCTGCTGACTCTGCACTCCAAGCTAGAGCAGAACAGAATACAGTGTTCATTTCTGAAACACATTGGATCCAAACAGTTTAGTAATGGAAGTTAGAGGCACTACGACTTACCCACCACTATCTCTAGTGCTCCTATTCATGTTTTCATATTACTGAAGGGGTTTAATAGGGAATTCGAATCATCTGTGCTGCTGAAGGGGTTTAATAAGGAATGTGAATCATCTGTACTGGTGGTACTGTAGTAGCACACAGGCAGAGTTTCCGAAGCACCCTTCATAATCTCAAAGTTCAGATGGTATGTTTTGAAAGCCATCGAATATTTACTCTGCAGTCTGCATACAGGAGGCGTTTTGTACCTGTACAGACAACTGACATCCTGGATTATATCCCAGATGGTACTCACCTGTGTCACAAACATAGCCATTGTGAGAAAGCCTCAATGCTAGCAATTTGGAAATCAGGATGCTAACTTGAATTAATTAGTGTCACAATGTCAAATAATGTATGAAGAGACTACACCACTGGAGTTCAATAAAAATCAAGTTTATTTCAAAAGAGGTTACCTTAAATTCTAGATCTCGAAAATGAGAAAATACAAATGGGAAAATGCCACATTTTTTCCTCAGATACGCAGGAGGGATGTGTATAATAGTATTGAGAAGAAGAATCATTAGAGTTGCTTACAGGACTGCCAACCAGGAGAGATATGCATGTCTAATTTACAATAGGACAAAACAAGTAAACAACGTAATATAGTAATGCAAATTGCGAAGCTTGACCGTAACTAGAATTCTAGCTTTACATAAATATTCTTGTAGTATTCAGAAGTTACAAAATGGAATTTGAGCAGTAATACATGTACCAGTCCTTTCCAGAGGCCTATACAGATAGAGGTATAATTGAATCACATCGTATACGACGATCCGACTCTGCATAGTCTCACAGACCCTCACTAGACCAATGAGGGAAAAAACCCCACCACACCAGTTACCCATTTAGCCACACATACATGCTGCGTATTTCAGTAAGTAGAGGAAGAACATGGGACTGGAAAAGGGGGTTATTATCTGTGAATTGTGATGCTTGTGGCCGGCTGCCATTCCAGCCCATTAGTAAAGTGATGTCACGGACGCCGCACCGCCGTGGGAGAACTGGCCGCCGGTGAAGTTGGGGTGTTGCGGCAAGGACCCCAAACTCCAAACCTAGAACGGAGAAGAGTAAACCATGAGTTGAACGGAGAGGGAGAGAGAGAGAGAGAGAGAGGAGAGGGAGGGAGAGAAAGAAAGGAACCGGATACGTGGGTCTGGGTGTTGGCGAAACAAGACTCCGGCGTCCGGCGAGTTCCAGTGGCAAGCGGGGGGCAGATCAGGACCAGCAGCAGGCCAGTAGGCAGCAGCGGCAGCGCACCTGTGATTGTGAACGGAGAAAACGCGCCGCTGTTCACATCCAGCCAGTCGGAGGCGACAGGCGACCGCTTTCCTAGTTCCCACTCGTTCGCGTGGACTGGACTGCTCTCGTGGCCTGTTCCTTTCTTCACGGTGTCTGTGCTCTCGTGGGCCGTTCCTTTTTTACGGGCCTGTAATAATTTGACGTGAAAGTGACTATTAAGAAACATATATTTACTTACTTTATACATCATCATTCGTATGAAATTTATGAAGGTCATTGTTTGCAAACTGAGTATCCAAATTAAATATCAAATTCATCATTGTATTTATTACATTAAATACTTTTTTTGAAAAAAAAAATCCCACTTGGATATGTTTCGGTAAAATTTAGTTACAAAACATTTATTTCAACGTATTCTTTTTTTTTCTTTTTTTTTTTTCTTATTCCTTTCATTTTATCTTTTTTATTTACTTTTTATTTTAATAATTTTATTTATTTATTTCAATTTTTACATTCATGTTTTATTTCTTCTATTTCTTACGTATTTTGTAGATGTTCCTTTTTCTTTTTTTATTTTCTACTTAATTAATTTTATTTTAATTTTTTTACTTCCAAATACTTTGTAATCCATGAGGTAAATGCGGTTGTATATTCCATCCTTGGGGTTTTTAGGATGGAACTCGTTGTTATTGTTGACGTAGTTGATATTTTTGGGGGGTTCTGACCTTTTGGGGTGGTCATCTCCTAAATACCCTATTTTTATCATAGATCTCATGCATCTAGAAGTGTCTAGGACTTGAACGGCTTTGTGCATGTTCATCTTCTCTCCTATGCAATCTTTTGCTTTGTGAGGAGGTTCATCTTTGTAGCGAGAGGAAGGAACTGTTTCGTTTTGATCGGGGATCATCTTCTTGATCAGGTTCTTTGCCTCGCACATATTAAATGTGAAGAAGTCTCCTCCAACTGCAGTGTTGATGTGGTTATGGGCCATGTTGGTGAACCCATGGTAGAAAAGGTTGGGTCAAGAGCCACTCCATTTCATTACGAGGGCACACCATAATGTACTCTTGAAGGTGTTATCCCATTCCTTGGAGACACACTCTTTGACATACTGTTAGAAACTAGAAATTCTATTATGAAAGGCATGTATTACCCATCAGCAGGAATTTGATGGGAAAAAACAGCTTGAGTAGAACCACTATGCTTTGCCTTCTCGAGCAACGAGAATGGATAAGCAAAGACAGATAGCGTCTTGAGTGGCTCCTTTGATGCTATAGGTGTTACAAATCTCTTGGAAGTATTGCGGGTGTGTGTTGGCATCATTGTGAGATTCCTCTATATTCTATTTAAATAGTTCAGTTGGAGATAACAATAGAAATCAGATTTTCTAAAAACAAGTGGCTATCCAAACAGGAAAGTAGAGGACCTCTTTTTACATAGTATTGTTGAAGATTCTTTGAATAATATGTTCGAAGTTGTTCTTTTCATCACTATTCAAATATATAGTGGGGGTAGACAATATGATTAGGCCCTGTTTGATCATTTGGAAAATGGTTGCTAAACTTAGCCCTTGAGGATCTAAACAAGAGAGATAATGGGTGGAAGCCAATGTCCCAACTAGTTCTTAGTTTATTGGTCAACAAAATTCAACTAATAGGGCTAAAAGCAACCAACAGATAGAGAAATGGCAAAAATATCCTCCTATCTACCATTCTTTTCTTTTCTCTCACCTCTCTCACGCAAGCATCCTGTGTGCCACCGCACGGTCATAATCCTGCTGCCGGCAAGTCTAGGCTGTGGCAGAGAAGGTAGGAGTCCACCACCTTTGAGGCTTCGCTATCGGTGTCGAGGGGCAGGAGACGTGGTCACGTTGGGTTGGTGGGCCTTGCCCTGCATGGCATGTTTCACCGTAGCCCGTAGAGTAGCCTCCATGAACTGCGCGACAGCGTGCCAACCATGGCCCATGGAGGATCCACCAAGCTCCGCATTAGTGTGACCCCAACGTCAGTTGCCCTGCACAAGCCTTTCCTCCCAATCTCACCATGGAGCAACACTACCCTGATAAGACAAGCAATAACGTCTATTGTTGTTGGCCTATGTGCTGGTAGTTCGGCAAGTTGATTTTAAATTGAGAACTAGAATAAAAAACTGAATTAGATGGTTTCTACTCCTCCGTTCCAAATTGTAAGTTGCTTTGACTTTTTAGTTTATCCATTTTGTTATGTATATAGAAACATTATTATATCTAGATACATAGCAAAATGTATGTAAAAAGTCAAAGCGACCTGCAATTTGGAACGGAGAGAGTATCGATATAAAAACCAATTAGATGCCGTAGACTGAAAACTGAATAAACTGAACCGAATTTGCGGTTTAAACCGAATGGCAAGTCAAACAAACATGACACATCCCTTGCCACGGGCGCAAACAGGGGCCAAAAGCCCAAAACCCCTGTAAAACCCCCATCCCTCGCCGCGGGCGCGGCCGGCGGCTTTGCTCCGCCCGCTCCGCATTTCCATCGGCGACGAGTCGACGACCGACGAACCCTCTCCTCTCCCCCCTTCGGCACTTTCCGTTTCCTCCTCCCCCTCCACCGCACACCGGGAAAACACCTGCTCGCTCGCTCTCTCGTTCCGTACGCTGGCTTCCGCAATCGCGCTGCCGACTACCTCTAATCACCTCTCTCTCTCTCTCTCTCTCTCTCTCTCTCTCTCGTCATCTCAGACGGCGTGGAGGCTGTCCCCACTGCAGCCTCGGATAGACGGCAGCGGCTCAGGTGCATTTCTCCTCTTGCTAGTTCCTGTCATTCTCGATTCACAAAAAAAAAAAAGTTCCTGTCATTCTCCTCCCCTTTTTGTTTGGGTTGAATCCGTTGTTCCTGTGCTAGATCTGCAGCACCAGTGTGTTCCAAAGATTCGGCACCGCCAGTGTACTCCAAGATCGGTCCCAGTATACAAGTTCCTCTACAGCACCCTCCTGTCTAAGGTGCTGTCCGGTCTCTCTCTGTATCTAATCTCTCAGCGATAGTTCACGATGTTGTTACTTGAACTACTTCTGTGAATTTTGTTGGTATAGCCTGTCAATGCAAGTTCATGCAGTGTCCCTACTCCCTTTTTTTTGAAATTAAACCGATGTTTGCTCTTCTTAATTCTTGCATGATCTGTTAGTTCCATGTGTTGAATCGACTGACTACTACTTTCTGTGAACTGTGAGTTTTGAAGTTTTTTGTTTGAATACGAAGTCTTGTCAGTACTTTTTTAGAATCTTAAGCCAATTAATAGATATATTTGTTTTTCCCACTGGACAAGCCTGAGAAAACAGTTACACGTGTGCAGCATCAGTATATATGCCTTTTCACTATATGTTTAGTTGTTGTTGCTTTTTTTTTTTTTTTGGGGGGGGGGGGGGGGGGGGGGGCAAACACAACATGCTTTAGTTAATATTTGCTTTGTCAAATCAGTACAGCACATTGATTCTTCCATTTTCTTTTCTGTTGCATTAGTGATTAGTCCCATTATTTACCTTGTTATTTCATATACTGTATGCTATGCACTATCTTGTCCTTGGCACCCTCAAACTTGGATCCAATTTGGCATCTGAATTGATCTTGGATTAGTGGATTACATGTGGTGGTACGCGGTCTGTCAGCTCCCTTAAACTTATGTGGAAATAACTCACAATCTCCACACGACTCCACAACAGTTTATCCTCCTCCATGCTGCTCCCAATTTGAGGTGGAAAAATAGAATGTCTCATTGGTTGGACAACTAGAGTACAAACTTTGTGTCACAAATCCCAATTTTATTTACTAAACCACATGCTCCCGCTATAAATTGTAGATCCTTATAACCTTATATGTCTGTCAGAAAGGTCTCTTGGTGGTTTCAGCATCACTTGCCTGCTAGATGTCATCCAGTGATTGAAATTGTTGTAGGTCAGTTGGTCTACTTCTACTTCCCTTATTTGGCTGTAATAAAAAAGAATTGCCATCCTGGAGTAAAATATTATAGAACTTTATGCACTGTGCACTGCGTAGTAACAGAAAGTAGTATGAAAGTAAATATAAAAGTTGAATTAAGAGTAAGATATTATAGAAATTTATGTGTCACAGTAGTTATTTGTAGATAGCTTGAGCACTGAAATATCCATAAATTTGAGTGTCCATTTAGTTTCCTGGTACATCTTGCTTATCTTAATAATCTTAATTCCCATTGTTTGGTCAAGTATTTCATTACATCCTTCTATTCTATTTTTCAGCAGCTTGGTGGAGCCTTAAGTGCATTGACTGAGACCTCTTGATTCTGTTATTGCAGATCTGTGGAAGGGTAAGGATTCGGAGGCGGAATCAGGCACCAAGAATTCCTTGCGCAGACCCAGGGGGAAGAGCAATAGAAATTGGGCCAAGAACAAAACGCGAGCAGAAGTGTAAGAAAGAATTAGATTGCTGGGTCCATTTACTGACCCATTGGTTCATTTGTTGGGTGTTTCTTGCATCATTATGTCACTAATGTACTGTTTGAGCTTCTTGGGCGATTCTACATGATGCCTAAGTTAGCATTATGTGGTTGCTTAAGTTTGAAAATGCTACCCTTTGTGTTTCTAGAATGTAATCAGATGGAAGACTCCACAAATATACTTCATCACTTTGGAGGTGTTTCATCTCGAATTCAGATCCACCTCGATTTTTCTCATTTATGTAGTTGATTTGACATGATCTGAGTCTTTTTGTTTTTCATTTTCAGTTTTTCTTAGTTTGCTGATTTCTTTCAGCAAATGTTTGTTTTGTACTAACATGTTCAGATTTATCCTAGATGCAACTGATTAATTTTAAGGAATGTGGGTCTTACATCCAATGTTTTAATCCTTAGTTGTATGTTTATGTCTTTTGCTCTGTCTTTTAGCAGGATCTATTGTTTGATGGGGAATCTGTTTGTGTAGTGGTCTACTTGTGCAGGGTTAAGTGATGAGAAGTTGCAAATCAGAGAAGAAGCTGACAATATTTTGGAGTGTTGATATAAAGGAACATGGAGAATAATGCTATTTACTCTGCATAAATTGTAACATCTGCATGGACTATTTTTGGTGAAAATTTTGCTACCATGTTTAGACCTTGCAATGCTCTATGTTGAGATACTTGAAATGGTTGACAGTTCGAGTTATCCAGAGTTTTTGGTATGAACTAAGGCATTAGTTGAACTCATGTATTGGCGTTTGCTCAAATATAAGCAGAATCTTTGATTTTTTTTTTTTCAGATTTATTTCATTTTATGAAGTTGGTTTCAGATTTATTTGAGCTTTTCGTATGACAGTCCGGGCTGTATCTTGGTTTTTATTGATTGATACATTTAGTATTTTGCTTCATGTAGTGTTTATTTATGTGAATATGTGATGGGAAAAGTCTGTCGTCAAATGATCCACGCTAATCCAAGTGTAACCAAACAAAGCAAGTGATTTTGATTGGGCTGGTTTGAACCCATGTCTGGATTGAGTGGTGGGGAGTGGTATCACCCAATCCACTAGTGGATCCACTCTCACGTGGGTCTGGTTCCCTTGTAGCCAAACAAAAGCCCCAAGGGAGGAGCCAATGAGTACTGCACGCCCATTAACTGAGGAGGCTCTGGTGGCCGCCATGGCAAGCGACGACGATTTCATCAGGTAATTAACCCCAACCTGTGCCATTATTCTGACACGCTTGCATGTTCCCGTGAGGAATTTCTGAGTGTGGATTTTACATGCAGTCTTGTGAAGCTGGCAGCACGCGCCCTGTTCTGTGACCTTCCTGTTGGTTCAGCAGGCAAGACCATTGACTTGCTCGATGTTCTCACCAGGTGATATGTCCTCAGAATGGGGTCTGTTTGATAATTGGGTATCATGATTCTTTACCTTCTCAGTTGATTAATGCACTGTGCCATTCGTCCCCTAAAAAGAACACAAATTCATCATTTCTAGATTTTGGACTTCCCCATCATCCTGACATTTAGGAATACGTAATATAAGCCGCTTCCTTTTATCCTTGTTTCATGTGGCATTTCGTGCATTTCGTGCAAAACAACAATCCCTTTCATTATATTCTGCTTATTTGTCAATCTACTTTGATTATGTAGAATAGTTTTATCCATAATGAAAGATAATCTGCTGTTCAAAACCTTGGTGATTCTGTTTCTTTTTTGGCCTTCTTAGGCCAGCTTCTGCTGTTTGGCTCCTTGCCAGGCAAGGTTTTTTTTTTCTTTTTTTTACAGGTTTATTACTTCTTTTAATAAAATCTCTACAGTGGGAGCCTCCCCTGCTGTTTTTAATGTTAAAAAAAAGTAGATTTGAACAACAGATTATAACTACAGCAGATTATTGTGTGCATGATCTGTTATCTTCCAGTCTCCTGTAAACAAATAATATTATTTTTTAAGTTCTTTATGTCTGTCACATACTTCATGTTTTGTGGCATGGCAGTTTGCTTTATATTGATCTATGCTCATACATTACGTGTTTCTCAGCCATGAATGGGTTCGACAGAAAGATTTGTCTGAAGAGTTAAAGATGAATGGAAAACAACTAAACTCCATTCTGAAGTTTCTACAAGAAGAGAAATTGATACGAATAGAAACTGCAGCCAAGGTTTATGTTGTCCATGAGATTGTTTTTTTGTTTCAATAGTATTTCATGTTTTTTTAATGTGATATTCTATTTGACATTAGTTTAAAAGACAAAAAGGAACAGTGGCTGTGGATGCTCAGGAGCTAATTATCCACCCAAATTCATATTGCTCCTTGGACCATGCTAAGGTTTTTCTCTTTACCTGATATGTTTTATTTTTCTTGTTTTTCTAATGGTGGAATAGCCATTTTTGTTGCTAATTACTAAAGTGGCGGGTTTCAGTCCCTAAAATTTACTTTTGAATTTTGAGCTCAGTTTCGTCCTTTTACAACCAAAGTGGCAATTTCTATCCTCAAACTTTAATTTGGACTCAGTTTTCATCCCTGAGCTATCAATTACTGAAGTGGCCATTTCAGCCCTTAAAGTTTACTTTTGAGCTCAGCTTCATCCTTAACAGCCAAAGCATCAATTTCAATCTTTTTTTTTTTGGGCTTCATTTTTCATCCCTGAACTATCAAAGTGATCGTTTCAGTCCTCTAGCTTTTGTTTTTGGGCTCATCTTCACTCCTCATCCTATGTGGCACAGCACACGTTGTCATTCCTTGTCAGCTGGCACCACGCTAGTGTGGGTGAGTAGGTCACTGAGGACTAGGTGGTGCTGGAGCTCGACGAAGTCACGGCAACATGGTGTGCCATGTAAGGATGAGCCCAAAATAAGGGGTTGAAGTGAAATGGCCACTTGAATAGTTTAAGGATGAAATTTTGGAGAATCCAAAAATAAACTTCAAGGGCTGAAACCTTTAGTTTGGTACTTTAAGGATGAAAAGAATCAGACGATAGTTGAGGGATGAAAGTGGCTATTCTTTATTCTTGAAGAATTTGAGTGATATATTTTACTTTTATTGAAATTTCCTTCTTGACGTAAGATTTTTTTCAAAGTTCATTGGCTAAATGTGTATGTTTGTTAAAAAACATAGGTATATGAGTACGTGAAACACCGTATACACATGATGACAGAAAACTTGAAGAGTGACTTAACCAGTCAAAATCTTGTTCAAAGTATATTTGCATTCGATCTTGAGAGAAGGTATTAAATTTTATATTTATTCTGAAATTTCTAAATGAAATTGAGATACTAAATTAATACTATTGATACTGCTTGTTGATCTGCAGATATTCAGCATTTGATGCCCCATATATTGTCAGTACCATAGATGACAGTTTCCATTGTGAAACATGTGACAAGAGCCTGCAACCTGTAGTGAGGGCAGGCACCACTACTTCTTTGGGGAAACTTGAAAAACTGGAAGGTGTGTTTATGAAAAACATTTGTAGTTGATCCACATTTTAGCGAATAAGTTCTAAGATGGTGACTTAGGAAAAATATTCTCAATCATCATTTGTTCAGGGAAAAAAAGCTTCATGTTGTAGTCCCCTTGCCCCAAAGGATAACCAATTTGTCTATGAAGTCTTGCATATTTGTTGGTGTTCTATCCCGTCTACTGCCCCTCGTTGATGCTAACCCAATAGAAACTAGCCTACGTAATTAAAGAAAACATGGTTCACGGACTACGGGTGGTTACATATAATAATGAAATTGAAGCCTTTTTTGCGCCACCCAGCCAGATGAAAAACTTTCAGCTTTAGTGGTATCTTATTTCTCCACAAATTCCTTTTTTCTTTTTGCATAGAACCCCCTGGATGTGTTTAACCTATATATTGATTCTAGCAGCTGAAATAAACCCCTGATTTCTATCTTTCTGAAACTGTGTTTTCTACATCGTTGAGCTCATCTTACTTTAATTTTGTAGCAGCAACTCCGTTATGTAACCCTTAGTTCCGTTATGTTTCAGAGATTTTTTTTGCGTTTTTAAGAGTTTTCATACTATTGTGATCCTTAATATTATTTCACCTGAATGCATAATGCGGGATGACTTGAAACCACTATTATTATCTATTGAGAACTTAAAAGGTATTGTGTAGCTCCCCACAATCGTGCCCCTACAACAATGGATAGACAATGCACAAAATTCTTTGGTTCAATTGACAACAGTAAATTAACCTTTTTATTGTGAACATTCAACACAGCAAATTTCTTGTATTGATGCTTTATGAATTTCTGTGTTGTTTTTCAGGCTCGACCTTTTGTACCACCTGCCATGGCTTCTAAAGGGTGCATCCTTAAGTCAGCCCAGTTGTCAATGAATTTGAAAGCATTACGGTGGATGATCAGGGAGGGAGGGGTGGATCTTACAGATGAGCAAAAAGGAAGCAAATGAATATAATCCGTGATGTAGAAGCCAATAATTACAAAACAGGTAAGCCAAGCAAATAATAAACTTTTAGTTATAATTTCTTAGAAAAGTGATAGATGGCTCCTTTTTCTTTCATTGCTTATTATAAAAACTGTCATCCACCATAAGTTTTTGATTGCTATATTGATGTCTGCTGCTTTTCTAAACGATGAAACTATCTGACAGCTTAATTATGGATGCACAAAACAATGCAATCCAGTTCTCCATGAACCAGCTATCTTAGTTATTTTGATTATCTGATTATATATGTTTAATTGTTTAGAGTGCTGAAGCAAACTTTACAGTTTAAGTTATAACTTCTGCTAGTGTTTTTTAATTGAATATCAAAAGAAATGTTTGTAGGTTATGACATATTTTGCTCTTAGAGGTTTGAATGATTAGGTTGGTGGTTTTGTTTTGCTGGCTTTGTTGAATGTTATCAATCCGATTGTCTTGACTTCAGAACTTGATTTTGTTGCCTAAAATTTATGGAGCAAGCAGAATATATAACAAAAAACATGGGATGTAGTGATAATTATAGCATATCATGGTATGAATAATACTGGTGAACACATAATCATGTCTATAAGCATCCAACATGAACACACCCCCAGCCTACCCAAGTAAACCTTGACTATCAAATCATGTCTCGTTGGGACATCCATCAAAGTCATTGCTTAGGCGTTTAGGCGTGTTGACCTTGGGGAATAATGCAGTACAAGCTACACTTATAAGCAACAAGACTAGCACAGGATTAGAACAGGAAGCTAGTGTTGTGAACCATAATGGAGAGGATGACATACGATGTCTTCCCATGGTTGGAAGTGACTTCTAGTCACTTAGTCCATGTTGAGGCGAGTTTTAGGATTGCCACTCTTGCTAAACACAAGCCCACAAGCTTGGACTATCCCTTGAGGAAGGCTACAATGTGAGCACTAGACTATCGAATTGACTAGACACTCCAATAAGCCTCGAATCACTGGAGATGCTCTTTGGCTTCCTTCGGCAGGGGGCTGAGCTCAAGAGCCCCGAGCAAATCCTTCTCCGGAGCATCACACAACCTTCACGTGGGCTTCCACATAGTCACAATTACCAAGCCGTCTAGGAACTAGCAAGCTCAAGAGTAATCAGCAACTATCACAAATCAACCACCTAGTGCCACTTGATCAATCTCTCAAATATCCCGCTAGAATCGCTCCTCACCTCCAAATATGCCTCCTCACATGCAAGTGCATGAGGTGGGAGTTAAAATGACCCTCTCTTTAAGTGTATGGCTTTCCCAAAGTGCCAAGAGCCCCCCGGGGGGAGAGGGAGGCACCGGTGGATCGCTGACTAGAACAACTATGACAATGTCTAGGTGAGTGAGGAATGTGGATTGGATCTAACCTAGAGCTGTGATACCATGTAGAGAATATGGGAACATCTCACACCCAATCTGGGAGGATGACTTCCATATATAAATATATAGCCATGTACAACCTGGGTTACAATTGAGGTTAGATTATACATATCGCTAATAGCCTAGGCCCACCTAGGCATCAAGTGGACCCAATACTCGCCTAGTCACCTTTGAGATCATGATTAGCAATTTAGCATTGGAATTTTGATTAGTTTCAAACAGTTCTTTAGTTACAGCTTGCTTTCATTGTTTACACCACGGGATTACAACTTCTTGTGCTCTAGTTCAATTATTGAATGATGTTTTGGTAAAATTTGTGTGTTTTAATGAAATGAAAGATAGATCAAGTGCTTGGGACTCACAAGATTTAGCCCTTTATCTTCCTTGTTACCTTCAATCCTTGTTCCCTTCATCTGTCTCACATGTGTTCTTATTTCTTTTTTTGAACATGGTGATGATGCCATCCTATTATATCATGGCCTTTTTAGAAGTATGGCTTTTTTTTTTGACCTGTTTAGTGATCACATTTGACTGTAGTTACTTTTTTCACTACACAATGCAAGGACATTGTGCACTGATTTCTAGGAAATGATTTACAAATTAGGTAATAATGCAAAGTGGCTAGAGAACTGTAAAATATCTATCTGTCTGTCCAAAAAATAGTTTGCAGTGAGTACAAGTTAGAAATAAACTATGAGAAGGCTGCAATGAAACTACGAAAACCATGTAACTTGTGCTCCTTTTCCTAGAAAGAATTTGCTATGGTACTTCTATTTATGATTTCCTATGACATATTCCATTTTCTCCACTAACGCAGGTTAATCTGAATTGAGAAGTCATGGGTGCACTTCCAATGGCAGTGTCTTGAGTTTGATGAGCTGACATACATATAAGCAACACTACACAGTGATCTATTCTGTGTAGTACGTACATGATCGTGACATGCAGGGAGGAATTGTCCCTGATACTGATCGGTGTGGACTGTAGTATTGTAATGGCGGCTATGCCTGCGAGAGGACAAGACTGAAGCTCATATATGATATTTGAGGGGTAGTCCCAACCCTGAAGCCACGATGGTTTCCATAGCTTTAAGATGCACTGCCATGTTATCATTTGTCGATGTTGTAATTGCAGAATTCAGGAGCAGGGAGGTAGAACGGCGCGTGCACCTATATGCATAGGGAAAATAGTATTTTACATCGATATATATATGAGACTTGTTTAGCTTGCACATAAATACCTCTCATTCATATGATTTTTAAAAGAGATTGTGGTGAAAATTGAACTAAAATATTCCTTAATAGTTTCTAAATCATATGGAAGGGGTGTATTTACGTGACAAACAAGGCCTGGGGGTAAATAGGACAAATCTCTCGCCTCTTCGCCATTGCCGGTGGACAGTCCACGATCCACTCGGAGCCTTTCTGGAATCTTCCAAGAAAGAGAGAGGCTCGAGCCCCTGCACGGGTGGAATTAGACCGTCAATTTCGTAGATGGACGGCTCTGACCCATCGAGCTGCAACCGCGCGACGCGGTGAAAGCAACGGGCGGCGTCCTTGTCCCGTTGCCCCCGCGAACAAATTCCATCGCGACAATTCCTTGCTTGCACGCAAACCACTCGAAGCGAAGTCTAGGGTTTGGGAATCTGCGTAAGGGCGGCGGAGCGCAGGGAGTAGGCGAAGATGATCGGTGGTGCTGAACGACCGCCTGGGGAAGAAGGTGCGGGTCAAGTGCAACGAGGACGACACCATCGGCGACCTCAAGAAGCTGGTGGCGGCGCAGACGGGGACGCGCCCCCGAGAAGATCCGCATCCAAGTAATTACAACATCTACAAGGACCACATCACCCTCAAGGACTACGAGATCCACGACGGGATGGGGCTCGAGCTCTACTACAACCTAAGGCGCCCTGGCCTCAGCCGTGACCCTGCTGCTGTAAGGTAGTAGTAATTTCCTCTCTCGGTTTCGGTGCCGTCCCCTAATTTTGATTTTTGTGTATGGCGTGTTCTAATTTTCAGTTCGTTCCTCCAGTTTAGTCTAATTTCAGTTTGATCCTCTAATTTAGTCATTTGCGTGGATGTTGTTGAGTTGGACCCCATGTCCGACTGATTATGACAGGTTTGGTTTTGGGACTTGGGAGCGGATGTACTAATTCATCTAGTGCTAAATGTTGGGTTAACCCAGATAAGATGGTTGCTTGGTATCCTGTAAAATATTCAGCTGAGCACAATGATTTAATTTGCTCTGTTGCTTACTCTGAAATTTCAAACCGGGTATCTGTACTGGCAAGTGTTGGGTGATTGGGCGCAGTTAACTTGTATCATAGTATTTGGTAGGGGTTTCTACAGTCATGAAGCATATTAGCACATGCAATTTGAGTCTCATTTTCTAAGCCCAGCGATTATTGATTGATATACCTACTAGAGGTTCAAAATGATATCAATGCCTCTGATTCTCATCAAGATTTTAATGCCAGATTTGAGATTATTTTGCTGGTTGCATAGGATACTTTTTAACTTGTTATTGTATATAACAATCGTTTCCTGACATTACAAAATTGTCAACCAACATGTAATTTTAATTGATACATTGATGCCTGCTACTTTTTTTTTTTGAACCATGTAGCTATCTGACTGCTTAATTATGGAGGTAAGAACAATGATGTGATCCAGTTCTCGATGAGAGCTAGTTATCTTAGTCATTTGATAATACAGTGTTTGGCAAAAGCTGAGGTATATATGTTTGATTGTTTATTGTGCTGAAGCAAACTTTACAGTTTAACCTATAACCTGCTTAGCTCTAACTTTTTTTGGTTGATGAATATCAAAGAAATGTTCATAGTTTATGACAGATTTTGCTCTGTGAGGTCTGGTAGGTTGGTGGGTTTTGGATCTGTGCCTATGTTGTTGACTGTTATCCAATCCAGTGTCTTACCATCAGAATAGATAACAAAAACATGACATGTAGCGATAAGCATAGCATATCATGGTATGAATAATACTGATGAACACATAATCATGTCTATCAAGCATCCAGTAAGAACATATCCTGGCAGCCTACTCAAGAAAACCTTGACTATCAGATTATGCCTCGTTGGATATTGTATTTACTAAGATAGCACAAGGTGAAACAAAAACTGAAACACTATGGGGAATTTGTATCTCTTTATATGGCTTTGGAATCTAGATTGGTTTCAAACACAACCTATAGTGCAATTATTGAATACTGTTTTTAGCAAAATTTATGGCCTGTGTAATAATGAAATAAAAGATAGATCAAGTAATTTGATAGGTGTTTGGGCCTTACAAAATTTAGCACTTTATCTTCTTTTTCCCTTGGAATGCTGGTGATCTGAGGGGGCAAACCAATGTTGTGTGATAAGTTTCTCACATTTGCCAATTCCTTATTCTGCTTGAACATGTTGGTGATACTGATTCCAACTTACTGTCATGACCTTTCTAGCAGAAAAAATATGGACTTTTTTTTGATGAGGTCTGTGTAGTCATCATTTGACTGTAGTTACCTTTTTTTTTTTTCACTGCACAATACAGCATATTGTGCACTAAAGTCTGGAAAATTATTACGAGTTAGAGCAATGCATTCAAAGCGCTTCGAGGTTGGAAAAATATTAGCAAGTTCAATGGTTGATGTTATCTATCCAGATAGTTGTCGCCATTAAGGACATGCTTGTTGATGCTTTGAATATGAGAACATTCTTGTTAATGCTTGAACATGAGAACATGCTTGTTGATGCTTGAATATGAGAAGGCTGCAATGAAACTATGCATCCATGTAACTTGTGCTCCTTTTCCTAGAATAATTCGCTATGGTATTTCTAATTATGATTTCCTGTGACATGTCAATTTTCTTCACTAATAATCAATGTTCGATTGCAATGTAGGTTAATCTAAATTTTTCTGAAGCCATGGGTGCACTTCCAGTCGGAATGTCATTAGCTAATGAGCTCACATTCATATAGGCAACTTTAGTGAGCTATGTAAGTACAGACATTGGTTTGTGGCATATTACCGATGACTATTGACAGCCTTCCATATATTGTCATGTGACAGGATCAACCTGCAAAATTGGTGTGCTGCTACTCGCAGACTTACCTTAAATAAATAACACAGGTGGTTATCTTCGGTGTGGTTATCTTGAGTCGCAATAATCGGAGTCCTGTGTTTTTCAATTATGTGAAATAGTTACCCTGTGAAAACTCAAAGCAACCCAAAACTCAGTATAACCCTGACTGGACCTCACAGTCCTTGTCGGGATATAGGCCCAAAATGTTGGCCCATGGTCAGGTTTAAATGCGAGCCACTACCCGTTTTGTGGCCCGGTCTGAAACCCGACCCGGCTCGGCCCAGCTACGCGTTATTTCCTTTTAGCCGATGATCCTCCCGACCCGAGTTCGGAAACTGAACACCCGCAGGTCCACAGTCCCTCCATCCAGATGGCTGACGACGCGCCGGCGGCGGCGTTCGCGCCCTCTCCCTCGCCGCCGTCACCCGTAGCGCAACCTCCTGCCGACCTCTCCCCGCCGCCGCTGCCCTCCTCTCCACCACCCGCCCACGCCCCGCTTCCGCGGCGCAGACCCCGAACCTCCCGGACACCCCGGCCTCGCTAGATCCGGACACCCCTTCTCCGACGCGACCCCGACCCCGCCGACGCCTCCGACGCCTTCCTCGCCTCGGACGACGGCATCACGAACCCTCTGGTGGTGCCACGGGGAAACACATGACGCTCGCGCCGCCCCCGCCCGCCAAGCCAGCGTCAAGAAGAAGGGCGGCAACAGCGTCTGGACACGCCCGGCGTCCCGCAAAGGGCAAGAAGAGCGCGCGGCAGCCGGGGGCACGGCCACGGCCCCGGCGGCGCCGCTGGGGCCGCCGGCGGCCCAACCCCGGCCCAGCGCCAGCGGCGAGGGAGGAGTTCGTCCTCGTCCCCGCAACTCGCCTCGCCGCCGAGCGCTCCGACGACGCCTGGACAGCCCGTGCTGCTCTCCCGCGTCTTCAAGTCCGAGCGGATCGAGCTCTCCGAGGACCGCCTCACCGCGTCCAGCACCAGGGCTTCCGCATGGTGCGCGCCACCCGCGGCGTGGCGTCGGGGCCTGGTACTTTGAGGTCAAGGTCGTGCACCTCGGCCCCACCGGCCACCCGCCTTGGATGGGCCACCAACAAGGCCGACCTCAGACGCCCCGTCGGCTTCGACGCCTATGGGTTTGGATACCGTGATGTGGATGGCGCTGGGTGACTAAGGCTTGGAGGACAAATGCTGATGAAGGGTATGGGGGAAGGAGATGTCTGGGGTTCTACATTTCTCTGCCTGATGGGGAGCGTTATGAACCCAAGCAGCCTGACCTGATTCAGTACAAGGGAATGCCCTTTCATGTGCAAGTCCCCAGGAGGAGCAGAAGACGCCGGATCCTGTCCCTGGTGAGTACTTGTTTTAATTGCTCTTGTGTCTATGGTAGATTGCAGTGCCAACTAAGAAAACAGTAGTATTGTTGAGGGTAAATTGTTTGTCTGTCAGTATTTAATATGATGCATACAACTGCTGGTATAATGATTGTTTAGGTTCTAGATGACAAATTATTAATAAAAGGGGATGTCTTATATATATTGAAGAAGTAATCAGGATTTGTACAGCATCATTACTTCTACAATTCTGTTAGTTATGCAACAATAAGTAGGACCGTGGAAAATTTGTAGCTCATAGGCAGAAATTGTGTACTGATGTTGAATTAGGCAGAAAATGTATTGCTCATGTTTTGCAGTTGTCTCTCTTGATGCCCTTGTTCTTTGATTTAAGAGTGCCATTGTGTTTTCGCAGTTCACCTGTTAGGCTGCTGCACAAATTCCTGGCCCCTCTTTTAGACACCATAAGGCTACTTAAATGTGTATGAACTTGATATATCTGCATGGCACACACACTAGGTACTAGTTTTGAATTTATTCATCTTGTAATAATCTCCAAAGCCTAAACAATAATAAACCAGTGAGGTGTAATTTGGTTTCATCTTAATTATGAAGACGTTTAGTGCAGAGGCACAGAGGCACGCGCATAAATCAGCACATAGTAAGGAAAGTGAGCAAGCACATGATGTCAACTGATGCTATCATGAAATCAGGATTGTGCTGTTAATGATGCAACAATTAGTAGGACTGCAGAAAGTTTATAAATCATATGCAGAAATTGTGTGTGCTGGTGTTGAATTAGGCAGAAAATGTATCACTAATGCTTACAGTTGTCTTTCTTGATACCCTTATCCTTTGGTTTTAAGGGTGCCACTGTATTTTCCCATTTCACCTGCTAGGCTTCTGCAAGTTCCTGGCCCCTCTTTAGACACCATAAGGCTACTTTAAATGTGTATGAACTTGATATATCAGCATGGCTCACACTAGATACTATTGTTCATTTGTTTATCTTGTAATAATCCGCAAAAGCCTAAACAATAATCCAATCAGTAATTTGTTTCCATCTAATTATGAAGACGTTTAGTGCAGAGCATGCTCATAAATTAACATATAATAAGGAAAGCAATGATGTCAACTGATGCTATCCTGAAAACAGCATATTAAGTACTTGAGTTCATAAAATTTTCTGCATAGATGATATTTGGAGAATATGACAGATTGACAGATTGACAGTTATTTTGCTGCCGATAATGAACATCTTCATTAGTAGTTTAATCGACCCCATCGTTTTCTTCTCAGTAGTATGTGCTGCTTTTCTTTGAAGGGGTGAGCATTTGTATATTGTTCAGGATGATGTGATCTTGACGAACAAGGTAGAGAATTAGAGATATCTGCTAAGATTGATTAGTCAGAAACAAATGAACTGGAAAGGAAAGTCTCCAATATTGTCTCTGGAAAGAAATGTAAACTTTGTCAAGTTTACTAAATGCCAATATAGGAATAAAGTTGACTGAACTATTCCTGTTGCATTTTGCTAAACACAATTGTTTCCTCTATTGTGCTCTCTCCGCATGCTGGCATTGTGCTTTGTTGATATGATATTGTGATATTCTTTTACCCTTTCAATTACCACAGCACAAAAAGCTACTTACACTTTCTTTTACCCTGCTTGTTGATATGATATTGTGATATTCTTTTTGTTATTCATGAAGTAGGGATGCATTACTCTATTGGTACTAGTATGCTAATTGAAAATTTATATTATTGGTATAACCTTTCCTTTTGGGACTTTTACATCTCTGACATTGTGCCACCGTTGCATCTTGTATAATCTTTTTCTTTTTCATTTGTTACTAGTTGCTTCGAGACATGAATAAGAATGTGCATCTTCAGTATTTACACCATTGCGTCTTTGTATAACATTTTTCTTTTCATTTGTACTAGTTGCTTCCAGACATGAATAAGAATGTGTGCATCTTCAGTATTTTTTGATTGAAGTATGTTTCAGAAGCTTCCATATACATAAATAAGTTGCATGATTGCATCTTTTAATATTGATTTTTTGTATAGTGTTGTCGAAATCCCTATTGGTTATGCTGTTCTGCTTGAGAGGTTTTCAGTTACCCAATTAGTGCTAGAATTTTTGGGACGCTGGTTGTTCATTGTTCAAACCTTTTACTGTAGTAGGTGTGGGCTTTGTATCCCATTAGATTATAATATGTTCTTGGCATGCATGAATAGAAAAAGGATGTCTCTAACAATGACTCTTTCACTTCTGTTTTGTAAGAATCTGTCATCTATCATTTCATTTGTTCAGAAGGTTTGAGTATCCATGTTTGTTGCATATGCAGGAAGTGAGATATGCTACTTCAAGAATGGAGTATGCCAAGGCAGTGCCTTCAAGGACATTCCTGAGGGAGGTATTTCCCAACCGCTGTCACTGTATACAATGCCTAACGAGCCAAACTGCGTAGTCAGATTCAACTTTGGGCCAGACTTTGAGTTCTTCCCTCAAGATTTTTTGGAAGCCTGCCAGTTCCTCAACCAATGAGCGGAGGTCCCTCATCAGGCACTTGAAGTGAAAACGAGGGGCTTGCTGAGAATGGCGTCACTGAAAAAACTTAGCTGGTGTAGTTATCATGCTGTTTTAGCTAACACCCAGTGTAAACACCATGCAAGCCATGGCTAGGTTATGGATAAGTTGGCTGCAGCAGTTATATTTGACTGGATTAATGCCCGTGGTGTTACTAAATGGGTTTCATCTTTCCTCCCTTGGCTAGGTTATGATGTTATTGTGGTGCTCCTGATCGTAGATACTAGTAGTTGTTAATGGTGATGTTGTGTGAGGGCAACCCAACGGTGTCATGTCATGCCCTGCAGTAGTGGTAACTGGGAAGAATAGTGATGGAATGTGGTGGTGGTGTTCCGGTAAACAGCGAGACCTCATGCTGGGAGTTTCACCTGCTCAGGATGGATTTAATGGTGGCACAAGTATCTGTGTGTTAATTTGCTAATCTGAGCGATCTAAATGCCTTTGCCAACATGTAAACAAACTGAAATCTAGCTGGTTTCTTTTGAAAAAAAATATGCATGTAATGTAAAAATACTTGATTGACAATTCCTTAAAATATTTATTTCATTTACTATCAGTCAGATGGTTGATACAACTGGAGATAGAACGAAAGATGGTTGATAAAACCAGACATAATAAAATGAAAGAAGCGGAGGAGTGTACAAACACAGGAGTAATATATGGCTTTTCGTATATGCTGGTTCAGGCGGAAACACCTACGGATTTAAAATATGCTGTCAACCACTCAACCCAAACGAACCAACATGTGCTGTTAAATCTTGTGGACTTCTGCGGTATAGCAGTTTCAGAAATCTGCATATCACATGACATCCTGTGTGATCAACTTTTTGAAATTTGGAAATATAATATTTTTTTTGAAGGCTGCGATTGGACCATTTGGACCCTATCCATCATTGGATTCATTTAGCCTAATAATCCAGGGAGCATTCCTAATCTCTTCAATCATACATGCCTTAAAATAATTTAAGTGACTAGCTAATACGTATCATTTCGAATACGTTTGAGGCCCTGTTTGGATACAAACTCCTAAAAGTTTAGTCACCTAAATCTAATCTGGTTTAGTCCTTTTAGTCGTTTTTACCCAAATTAAGTGACTAAATGAGACTAAAGGGTCTTTAGCCAACTAGTACCAAATTATGACTAAAGGGGCTAAACCTCACCTTTTAGTCCACTTGGGAAACCATCTTGATTGCAGCAACAGATCAAAAGTATTCTATTTTTTACGCAATTTTTGACGCGATCAAAAAGTATTCTCTTTGCTTAGGAGAATTCTTCTATAATCATTTATAGTTAATGGTGATAATTCCCCGTAGAGTATCTCAAGAGACATTCTAAATTCTATGTTCTATATCTTCTTTTAGTGATCCTTTCAGAGAAATTCCTTAAAAAAATAAAAAAACTTAAAATTTACATGGTTGCTAGCTTTTGTTTGACTGATGTTTTGAGTTTGGAAAATATATGTGATCTAATGATAAATATTCTATTGCAACATATATAATAAATAAAATTATGATGTCTGCTTTATTGGAATAAAATGTAATTTTCCTCCTACCCATTTAATCTAAGCATTTAATATAAAACCAAATGAAATAAAAGAACTTAGGTTTATAAAAAGTCATTAAAAGCGCCAATCTGCACTTCATATATTTCAAAGCAGACTAGACAGAAGTTTTCTTAAGACAGAAGTTTTCTTTTAATGGGTTCTCTTGTTTAGATGTATATGGCACCAAGGATTCAGCACAATAAATTTATCGTGGTTCAGATCTAAACTATACTTTACTTCTTTTGTCTTGTTTATGATTGCATCATGTGTTGCATCATCAGTTTTTAAAGATAGTAAAACGCCTGATAAGGAAGTTGGTCCATATACAAATAGATGTTGCATCAATTGCACTTCAAAGTAGATTAACTATGAAATGGCAGCTATCTCACTTCTACTTCCATGCAACTAGGCAAGCCAAATTGCAGCGAGTAAAATCTACGGTCCATGCGTTGTGCCCAATTCCCTTTAACAGTAGCTGGGCAGTGGGCATCTAAATTTTTTTTTTTTTGAGGGGCTTGGGCATCGCAAATTTAGTTTGGGCCAGGCCAAATTGACTAACAACAGGTACAAAGTCAAACATGCCCCTAATACGCAAGCTAAGGCAGCTTAAAGATATTAAAACCTCAGCATCCATGCGTTGATAGTCTGAAGGCATAAAAAAAATAGTCGAAAGAAAAATGTTGACAAGGACACTTCCTCACTTGCATAACTGTATAATATAGAGTATTAAATATTCCAAAATATGTTATGTGTGAAAAATACATCTCAATGGTTACATAAGAAACTTTGCATGCTATCCCCCTGTAGTGCTGGGTGGTGGAAATAGGCAAACAGCACTCGCCAAAACCACCTATCTTCCCTGTCACTACAGTGCACCATAGCCCATTGTTTAAACATTGCCTAAAAAACCGCATATGGTATCGCTGCCCACCACTTTGCTATTTAACAAACTACCTCCCTTCCAAATTCAGAATCTTCCTTTGAAATCAATCTGAACATATGGCGGCGCTTTGTGTACCCTCCCCGCCCGTCACTGTCACTGCCTTGCAATGTACAACCTACGCTCATCCTCATAGCTCCGCTCAACCATCTACCTAAGCTCATTTGATACAAATCCCAAGCATCCTAAACACCATGGCCTCCCTAGATCGGACTCCTCCTCCGAGGATGCTCCTGCCAGCAGTGCTCTCTCGTGATCTTCAAGTCCGAAGCGGATCCGTAGCTCTCAGCGATACGCCTCTCACCCCAGCTAGCAACAAGGGCTTCCGCGCCATGGTGCGTACCCATGGTGTCCACGGCGGGGGCTTGGTACTTTGAGGTCAAATCATGCACCTCGGTCCCATCGCCACCCGCCTTGGATGGGCCACAATAGGGCGGGACATTGATCCCAGCTGGCTATGACGCCTATGGGTTTGGCTACCCGTGCCAAGGTGACTAAGGCTTGGAGGGACAAGTATGCTGATGAAGGGTACGGAGAAGAGGCCCCTAGGGTTTCTACATTTCTGCCTAATGGGGAGCAGGTGGCTGAGCCCAAGCATCTTCATGAGCAAGTCCCCAGAAGGCGCAGAAGACTCCAAATCCTGTTCTGGTGAGTACTTTTGCTTTAATAGCTCTTATGTCTATGGTAGATTCTAGTGTCAAGTAAGAAAACAATACACCTATCAAAATGAAATGGTATGGGCCATCTATTTTATAAATAATAAATTGTAGCTTCGTATAACAGCTAAGGTAAATTGTTTGCCACTCAGTAATAAGTATGGATGTACGCATGCAACTTTGTAAGCAAAATGAATTGCTTAGGGCTTTCAAGATGATAACTTACAAAAAAAGAATTTTATAGGAATAAGAAAATCATGTTGTGTATACAACACGATTACTTACTTTTACAATGGTATTAGTTATTATACCCAACAAATAGTTAGGACTCTATAAAATCTATATCATAGACTGAAATTGTGCGCTGATGTTGAATTATTAGGCAGAAAATTTATTGCTAATGATTCATGGTCGCTAGATACCTGATTCAACATTTAAAGTGTGCCATTATATTTTCCTAGTTCACCAGTTAGGCTCCTACACAAATTCCAGGGCCCCTCTTTAGTTACCATAGGCTACTTGAGGTGTATTGACTTGATATATGTGCATACAAACACAAACACACACACACACACACACACACACACACACACACACACACACACACACACACACACACACACACACGATAGTATTTTCTATTTTATTCTCTAAACAATAATCCAATATACATCATATATTTTCATATTAATGATGAAGATGTGACGAGGAACACCTTCATAAGGTAACATTAAATAGGGTAAGCTAACGGCAGTATATGCTTTAACTCGCTACTAGAAACAGGAATTTTTCAATATATTTCTATACAAAATGATATTCAGAGAATGGGATAAGTTATTTTCCAGCTCAATTGAAATAATGAGCATGTTTAGTAAGTAGTTTCATAGACCCACATTGTTTCCTTCTCCAGTAATATGTGAATATTTTCTTCAAAAGGAGTGCATGTATACTTTTCTTGAAAGTGGGCATATGTTGTATGTGCATTATTCAGGATGAAGTGGTCTCACCAAGATAGAGCTATCCCATAAATTTACAGGTCAAGAACAAAACAAAAGGAAGTCCCTTCTCTCTCCAAATCTAATATCTGGCAAATAAAGAATGGCAGGAATAAAATTGACTGAATGGATGCATTCAATTTGCTTCCTTATTCTGTTCTATTTATCCATCCCTTATGGTATTGTGATGATTCTTGTCTATCCATAGCAATAGGGATTTTATTGCTCTACTTGTGCAAGAAGCTAATTGAAAATTTTTATGGTGGTAAGCCTTTCATTTGGGACTTTGCATCTCTTGACATTGTAGCACCTTTGCACCTTTGTAATTGCTTCCAGACATGAATTATGATGTGCATCTTCAAATATTTATTTATAAATTGCATTTTCAAATGATTTTTTATAATTTGGTCAGAATTCACAACTAGTTATGCTTGAGAGGTTTAATTTTTAATTTGCCCCCTTGGTGCTGAATTATTTGGATGTTGGGTGTTCAATATGTACTCCATCCCTCGTGAAATATAAGGTTAAGTTGTTTGAGTTAAAGTCAAAAAACTATCGTATGGTTGACTAAGTTTACAGAAGAAGAAACACATCTACCACGTCAAATAAGTAAATTATGAAACTGTATATTTCATATATCAATGATGCTAATTTTGTGTCATAAATAGTACTACTATTTTCTATAAACTTGTTGAAATTTAATTAGAACAGTTTGAGTGGGACAAATTAAAATTCCTTATATTTTAAGACGGCCTGGGGTATTTGTGTAACTTTATATTAGCTTTGAGTCTATGGTAATTGCCTCTTTGTGTTCCTTTATATATATTACACTTTATTTTATGCATAAATACAAAAAGGCGATGTACAACAATGGCTCTTTACTTTTGTTTCGTAGGAATGTAATCATCTATTATTTTTATTTTGCTCGTAGGTTTTGAATATCCTATGGTTTCTTGCATATGCAGGTAGTGAGATATACTTTTAAGAATGGGATATGCCAAGGCAGTGCCTTCAGGACATACTCTGGAGGGAGGTATTACCCGGCAAGCGTCGATGTATCGATGCACGGTCAGCCAAATCGCATCATCAAATTTAACTTTGGCTAAACTTTGAGTTCTTCCTTCGGATTTTGGTGGGCCTGCCAATTCCTCACGACCAATGAGCATGGTGCCTCATCAGGCTTAAGAATTGAAGAACAATGGGCCTACTGAAAATGGCAACACTGGTTAAACTTCCTTCTAGTGTGGTTACCATCATGTTTTTACTATGTCGGGTAAACACCAAGCAAAGCCTATACCTGGCTGGATCCTGGTGAATAAAGTTGACTGCAACAGTTGTCTCGACTGGATTAATATAATAATGCTTATGTTGTTTTTCTTGAAAGAAATAATGCTTATGTTTGTTACCAAATGGGTTGATCTTTCCTCTCTTTGGCTGGAGTTATGAAATTATATTGTGGTGCTGCTGATCGTGGGTGGTAGTGGCAAATCAGTGATGGTGTGTAAGGGAAACCAGATGGCGTCGTAGTGTCGGCTTTGCTGTAGTAGGAAAAAGGGTAGTCAGGAAACTAGCTAGATCGATCTGAACTTCTGAATGCCTCTCTGGCTTCTAGGTCAACGACAATAAACTACCTTCAATCATGTTCTACAGCGATAGTGGTGCCATTGGATTTTGAAGAAGGAAACCACCACACCATTTGTACATGACCTCGTCAAATTTCAAAAGGGATGGCTGTACAGTCACATTCAAGATACAATTCATGATTGCAACACCCACCAGCATCTAAAATGTTCCTATGGGGCGAAATTGCCAGTACCACGGGCAAGAAGCCAAAGAACACACCACCCAATGGATTCCTGAACTAGATGGCTATAAGATTGGCAACTCTAAAAAATATGTACTTAAGTTTTTTTTTCCCTAGTATCTCTAACTTGCCCCTCAACCTAAAAAGAGTATTATAATAAAGCCAATCTATCAAATTAGCATATGGCTAATCTAGTAGGTAAAAGGTCACACAAGAGCGAAAACAATGAAAATGGTAAATAAAAGAGCTAGAGATAGAGAGGACAAACTCTCGTGAGTATATCTATGATATCAGTTGCCAAATCAGAGCTTCTAGTCCATGTTGAGTCTACCGAGGTACTCTTGGTCATCAAGTCTCTTCCGCCGTCGGTGTTAGAATTTCCATAGAAGACCACCAACAGGCTAATTACCATGAGTTATGAAGTATTACTACTGCCATCCGGCTCTCGGGTCACCTAACGTTAAGTACACACGAAGTTTCTCCAAACCAGAGGGGATCTCTCTGTTTCCTGCATACCGATGACACTACTCCTCACACCGAAGATAAGAAGGTTGCCGCCTGGAAGGTCTTATACAAATTGGAAGGTCACAACAACCTCAAGGTCTTAGGTTCACAAATGATACCTCTCAAAGTCTCAAGCTCTAAGGATTTACAAGGATGAACTATATATATATAGTATCTATCACTTAGCCTTGGATGTGGTAATACTGTTATTCTTGAAAAGGGGTGAAATGGAGTGTAAACACTTGCTGTAATTTGTCTCAACCTTATGCCACAACACAAGCGAGGGCAACCTCATATTATAGTCTCCACGCTCAAATAGCCGTTGCAAACTTTTCTGCAACTTTCCTCGTATACATATGATGGTCCTTAGCCGGGGTTTTCCTTTGTTACTACACCACATCATCTAGCGTCGTATATTCCTCAGCCAGCCGTTAAATCTCCACTCAGCTGGCACTGGACCTCTTCATCAGATAATCCATTGGCCTCCCCAAACATTCCAAGTACCATCCCTTTGTGAATCCGATTGTTAAATTTTTAGCCATTGTCATTTATTACTCAAGCTTACAATTTTGGAGGCAGCCATTGGACCCAATCCACTCCTTGGATTCATTTCCCCTAATCTAGGAGATCAATCCCTAATTTGCCTAATGCAAAACATTGCTTTTATAACAATGAAATATAAGTGATGACATAGTACATATTGTAAGTGTACATTTACACAATTAGAGAGAGAGGCTCATCACACAATACACATGGCTCCTAAAATGGAAGGCTATCTGTCCTTCTGAAATTGCTCGCACAAATAAAAAACAAAAACTTTAATTGCAACTGCAAGCCAGGCAGCCAGTATTCTCTTATGTATACAATAACCTGCAGTAGCAAACTGACCCAAAGTATTCTCTCATGTACTAGCAGGCGGGCGTAGCTCGGCTAGTTGAATTTCTTGTGGTGAAACTTGTCCATCCGGGTTTAAGCTACAGACTTGACTGCTGGGTGCTCGTATTTTTACCACTGGATTTATTAAAGTTTAACGGCGATTATTCTTTAAGATGGTAAAGCGGCGTGGCGTGCGACAGCCAGCGCTGTGGTGACAAGTCAATTTCCAAAGATTTGCGGTCCAACTCAATTCTCAAAGATGCTCATAGAGGTAGTGTGTGTGTGTGTGTGTGTGTTTCATAAAGGGATAGTGTGCACTACCGTGTATATGGCCCACGTTTTTAACTGGATCTCCCAAAAAAGTATTCTCTTCTACTCTGAGGGGCAAGACATGGAATTCTTTTCTACACAATTTATGGCTAGCGGTGACAATTATTTTTTCAAGTTAGATGCCTGCAGCCAGCATTAGTTTGAGTGCCACTTGATTTGTGAGTGGCTACGATCCATACAGGTTTCAGTGTCTTCAATGATGCCTGTCCATGTTGCAACACTGAATTCAGACTTGGCTCAACTCTTTTTTCCCGTGCCATTTCCAGGGGGCTTCTTCTAATTTGGATTCAGGCTCATAGGGTACAAGATAATAGGGACATAAATAAGATATCATGTGTATTTGTCTAACTCGAATAGAAAATGACTTTCCTTTTTTTAATTATGCAGAAATTGCCATTGCAGATGCTAGTATGTACAATAAGCTGTGTATTATGTTCAGAAACATTTTTACGTGTCCCCTTGGTTAGAGATTCCCTTCCCTTTCCTTTTTGATCTATGTTATACAGGTAACAGGCTACTGCTACGGTGTCACAGAGCAGCAGCTAGAACAAAAAACGACACATTGCATTCCATCAGTTGTTCAGCTCACTCACCTATAAGAGCAAAGCAGTACTTACATTACAACTACCAGCAGCAGCTACATCCTACATCTACACTGGGTCTGAGTGACCGATCCAGGGTGAGTGCAAGTTCATCCATCAGGATTACATTAGTTCCCAGTTCATGCTAACTGGAGCACCAATACTTCATACATAACTTCGACAAACTTAGTCATGCTAAGGCCTGAATCTCAAGCTTTGTAGCTCTCTACCAGTCTCTACATCACTAAATACGTTGCAATATGCCCCAGAAATACTGGAGCTGCTCTCAATAAGTTTTCAGACCATCCCTTCTTTGTGCACGCACAATGCTACTAGAATACAGACCAGGGCTGCCCAGGGCCAATGGGTGGCGAGACTGACCTCCAACCACTGCCCAAATTGACAGCTCCAGGGATGTCAAAGCCAAAATTTGACGCTTCAGAAGAACCTGCCCCACTGGCATTCAGCACCGGTGCTCCCCGAGTCGGAACCAGATGGCGATGACATTGGATTAGTCGTGGACGCAGGATCCTTATCCAGCAGTAGAGCTGCAAGAGATAGAAAATGAGGATTTCACATATGAATGCATTAATAGTGCAGAGAGACATATGCAAAAGGTTCCATGTTAGTTATCACAATGCAGGTATTAGATTCCCACCTTGATGATGGTGATGATGAGGAAACACACAGGTCCCTGAGCCTGCAATGAAAAGCGATTGCCATAAGATCGATAAAAACACACCAGGATGATTCAGCTGGAACCAATGCAAGAAGAGGAAGACATTCTTACTCGGATTAGTAGTGACGAGCATTGCTGTTCCCCAAAGTCGCTGGAAGGCACAGGAGTTTCTGGTAATAAGTGTTGATCATAGGATGCATGGGCTTGAATCAGTATTCGGATAGTAGCAGCTCCCCACTGATGGCTGAATCGCTGAACAATCTGCTAATCCAATGCTGCACGCGTAGTCCAACGCATTCTGGGTGCAGCGTCACTTGAAGAACCAGCGGAAAGCGTGCACACACCAGACCTGCCGGCCTGATCACAGCTGGAGCAGTGACTGTAGGAGCAAGAGTCGCTGTCCGGGTTCGACGCTGGTGGGTTGTTGAATGGTGTTGGTGTTGTTGACGGCTTTGGAGGGGGGGCATGGAAGGCGTGCTGATAGCAGGATTGGTGACCGGCACAGTTGGTGGGGAGGAGGAGTTGATGGCGTTGGCAGCGGATATATGGCTGGAACCGGCGGCATGGTGGAAGACGGAGAGAGGGATGTTTGTTGCAGGGGGCTGGGATGGGTGTGGGCAGAGGGTTCAAGGAAAGGGATGGTGATGGTAGGATTCGTGGAAGGCACGGTGATGGTGGGCGTCGGGTTATTGGAGGACTGTCGCGATGGGGTTGGTGTCCTGAACCGGACTCAAGTCATCATGGACGGACAGCTGGTACCTGCACAGCACGAAAGCACAATGATTGTGCTTGGAGTTCATCAGTTCACTACGACGAAGTAACACCAATTCAACCAAGTTAACTAGCAGTATTAACTCTGATGTTCATCTATGATTTATCATGCACTTCTCCTATATCTCAGGTGCCTCATTCTTTGTTGTTGTTCAGGCAACATGGTATCTTTTGGGGCAGGAAAAAAAAATTGTCAATTGTCTCCTGAGTTATAATCATGCAGTAGTTGATTGTGAAGGATTGTCGTCTGAAAATTTCACCTGAAATGAAATATAGCAAGTCCTTTATCCTGGCATCCCATTTCTGAAAAAGAAAGAAAGGGAGAGAATGGACGCGTTCCCTTTACTTCAATATGTGACTATGTGACAATAGTGGTGGTGGCAGCTTGCTGGCTTGTTCCCCATTCCAAAGCGTGAAATGAAAATCTATGAAGACAGGTCGCGAGATCACTGTAGTGCGCTGCACGGCTGGAGGCGCTGCTCGGGTAGCAGC